>SDVV010000350.1:0-33237 GCA_016164225.1 Gammarus roeselii | reverse complement strand
TACATATATATATATATATATATAGATAGATAGATAGATAGATATTTATTATTATATCCTCACTTTGGGTGTTACAAGCCTTGTATCATCGATTAGTTTCACGTAATGTTATGTTATGGTTCATTAATAACTGTAGACTTCAAACGAACATGTATGCTTACTCGCATATATCAGTCGCAGTTTTAGTTGTTGATGCTTTGGTAATAAACTTACACGTTGTTTTGATCTATATGCTACATTTTATTTGGTTGGTAAGCTTACTTAACTTGATTTCTCTTTGCGTTTTCGTGTATTATAACGATCGTTCACTTCATCCACTCTAACAGTTTACTATTGATCTGTGATGTAATGACCACAGTCAACAAAATCTAGATTATAAATCAAGCCCATGTACATAATTAGGGATCAATGTACGACAACATTGACAAGAAAATCGATGAGTACAAAATGGTTGACATACACCGCCAGATACGTATATACCTAACCTAACCAAGCTCACCAATAATTATGTATTTTTATTCAAGTTCGATTGATATGTACGGTATGTAATCATTATTATAAGCGATATCCATATCAAATCAATCCACATCGTTCTATTTACCGTAATTTTTTTCAAATATCACACACCTTGTACACATGTTGTTTGTATGTGTCTACATGTTGCCGGCAACATGTAGACACATACAAACATTTGTGCTAATATACAGGCTCGTTCACCATCTGTAACATTTTACTTCTAATATGTGATTTCTAATAAAACTAATTCCCGTTCTTTTTGTTACAAGATATTTAATGTGGTTCAGTTTTTACGTCATGTTAGGTTAAATGATCTAGTCATCCTGACCTAACCTTCCCAATAATTATAGATTTTTTATTTAAGTTTCGTGCTTACATATGATATTCAGTCATTGCTTTATGCTTTATACATATCAAATTTATCCACTTGGCTCTACATTTCTTGTTATAGCTTCCACTGGTTAACCTAACCAAAAATTATGTAACATCGTTCCAGATTTTTTCGTACTTTTGTAGAATATAATCATTGATTTGGGATTATACATATCAAATATCTCCACTTAGCTCTACATTTTGATCTATCCTTTGCAGTTTTTGATTTTGATTGAGTAAACACCCCCATTTTAAACTTTGATTGTATGAATGTTACAGGTAATTCATATTCTTTTTGATTTGACACAATTCTACTTCACTTTTACATGTTATTCACACCCATCAAAATCTAACCTAACCTAACCTTATGTATGGTATTCAGGCATTGATATATACATTTGAAGCCCTCCACACGACTCTAAATATAACTTTAACTTACATGTTATTTATTTTGTTGTCACTCTCGACCTATATTAGTTAGCAGAGAGGCCCCATTTTCAAACTTAGATGGATGGAATGTTACAATAATTCAAATTGCCGCCGGCGAATAAGATTTCTCGCGGGCAAATTTCTAGGTTAGATCCCGCAGTTTTCCTATCAGAGATGATTTGACACAATTCTACTTCACTTTTACATGTTATTCACACCCATCAAAATCTAACCTAACCTAACCTTATGTATGGTATTCAGGCATTGATATATACATTTGAAGCCCTCCACACGACTCTAAATATAACTTTAACTTACATGTTATTTATTTTGTTGTCACTCTCGACCTATATTAGTTAGCAGAGAGGCCCCATTTTCAAACTTAGATGGATGGAATGTTACAATAATTCAAATTGCCGCCGGCGAATAAGATTTCTCGCGGGCAAATTTCTAGGTTAGATCCCGCAGTTTTCCTATCAGAGATGATTATAGTGCGGCCATTCGAGGTTAATAACACATGCCTTTTCACCGCGTGCTCTTATTTCATATGTCGGTGGGGAAGAACTAAGAGAAGCCTTCGTCTATTAAGAAGTTAATCCTGGACTCCTAGCAGAATACACACACGACCGTTGCGGTCTTCTCAATCACTCTTGTCGGCCAAACCAAGCACTCAGAACTGGCTTTTCTCAGAGCCCATAGAGAAAATTTAGTTACAATTATTTTTCAAGCTTCCTAAAATACTCCTTAACAACATTATCGAATCGTTAAAGATCGATTCTGGAAATAAAAGTCATGACAGCTATCAGACAGTAGGGGTTCATTTATTCTGATTTTCGGTTACAATACCGAAATCATTTCAGAGTAAAAGGTTAAGAAAAAAGTTAACTAAGGTGGAATCAAATTTGAAAAAAGTTAGTGTATGAAAATGAAACACAGGTAGAACTCAATCGGAATATATTTTAAAAATTTGATATTTCTTAACATTTAACATTAATTTTCTGATTGCAATTGCTTCCTCTATTCTCAGTTCCATCTACTGGAAAAGGTTAGTTATGGTAGTGGGGACGGGGGATCGGTGTTTATCAGTGGAGTGCCGGTGGTGTGCCCGATATATGAGGCATTACAGCCATCAACTGGGCTCGTGAAGTCGATACACCACATGCAT
Organism: Gammarus roeselii; assembly: GCA_016164225.1. Classification (NCBI taxonomy): domain Eukaryota; kingdom Metazoa; phylum Arthropoda; class Malacostraca; order Amphipoda; family Gammaridae; genus Gammarus; species Gammarus roeselii. Next base: position 30,755 of record SDVV010000350.1, on the reverse strand, counting down.
ATTTTCTGCGTTTAATTTTCGAGGTCTGGTTGAGAATAATAAAGAGAGTTTGTAAGGTTCGTAGAACCCAGTTAATGAAACGATTTTCTGATTTTCGAATAGCTTTACTTTATCATGTAGAATGCTTCTAAGTAATTTTTTATCGTGCATGATGGTCGTAAGGCTGATAAATTCATATTATATTTTTTCCTACAATTTTAATTGAATTTATCCTGCTGTAAGCGTGGTACTTGTCAATGGTATGTTTGCCAATGCGGTCGACAATAGCTTGAGTTTAATTGCAGTTGCCGATGGATTGTTTGAGTTTCTCTATTCCAGAGTAAAAAAACGGCCGATCAAATGAATATTTGAGTGCTCTATTGACTTGGCGGACAACACGAGCTTAAGTTCGGGAAAGTGCCACGGCCAGTCGGCTTGCTGTAGACTGCTGTAGGCATGTTTCCATCAGGTCGGAAAGCGAAGTTTATGTCAATCGCCTTGCGATTGACCAGATTGATTTTCCTACCATTGAACTGTCTTCTATGTTTATATTTCCAACAGCTTCAAGTAGTACAGAAATAACATTAGGATAACAAGCAGTGTTAGAGGCCGTGGTGACAGCGTGTACACCGTAGCATCTCGAGTAGCACAATGAGACAATCCCTGTCACACATCAACAGGCATTGGCATCGTTGCATTTTAGCTGAAGTGCTTTAGTGGGTAGGATTTTTAATGGCATTATGTAAGTACCCACTTAGGGGATCCGTTAGGCCGGGTAGATATATTACTTCTCAATATGTACTTTTGCCATAATTGAATATGTTTAAATTGAATGAACTATTTTCAAATTGATAATCTGTCTCCATAGGTAAAGGGGATGCATGTGACCGCACCACATGTTAACAAAAGTGCGCTAACACATGGTATTTGGATCCACTTTTTATTATGCCCCACTTACATTGGAAAGGAGTCTACTTCTTGCAGAAGGGGGTGGAGTGGAAAGATTGGGCACGGAAAGAAGGTAGAGGATGGCAGGTTCGGTGTCGGCGTCAGCGATGGTGGTATCAGAGAGTGGAATCCTGAAGTATGTCCCCGGAAGTATGTCCCCGATGCTTCTCCGACATGACAAAGAAATCCTGAACATTCATGTTTTTTATTTAAATTTGTGTATTCCATTGTGGCTACAGAATTCTCCTGCACATCCAATGTCGTTGTATTTTATTGAGAATGTATATTTCAATAGATATAATCTGTCCTATTTCATTGAGACAATTATTGTTCAATATAAAAGTAGTTAAACTAGAATATAATTTAAACAATATTACATAAGGTTTTTGTACTCCATACTGGCCAATGACTCGGTTGACTCTATACAACACTCTGTAGCCGTCCGTCAGGAATGTATAAACTAAAACATGTGCTGACCGAACTAATTTCTCCATAAAATCTAAAAATATATGGGTGTATTCGAACTACCTCAATATTTTCCCGTCTTGTCGCCACTATGTCAATGAAGGTAAGAGGACTGTCAAGTCCAATACAAAATAATTTGCTCATCCTGCACCTACACAAGCTTAGCACTTGCATCAAATATTGCCCATAATTCTCACACACTGAGTACACTCACGGAACAGGCTCATATGGGATTCTGTTCTTTGTTGTCACTATAGAAAAGTCCTGTTCATTATCAAGTGGCGCGGATCGTTAATAGCTCTACCAGTTGTCACTGGCAAGGGAGCGCCAGAATGAACTACTTGCAAGAAAAAGAAACTGCTTGTCAGCTCCCTTGTTGATATCATCTGCATATGATCTCACAAGATGGAAAAACGTGTAATTAGCACTTAACTTTTTCCGGATAATCAGCAAGTTTGGGGTTAAAATAAAAATTGAACGAAACCTCTGAACGAGCCGACGTCCAGTCCAAATGAAAATCGCTATTGTAGGATCTCGATGGCAAGCGCAATAATGCCAAATACTCATTTACGCAAAATTCTGAGTCATTCGCTGACATCTTATGCAATTTACTCAATGAGAATTTCGTGCATGCTTATAATTCAATCAATTCATCGGAATAAAATAATAAATTGTTGTTGCACTGCAATTGTCAGTATTGTCGTATGATATCAGCTACAAAAAAAACGAGAACTACCTGATATCCCAATAAACTAAATTCTATACACGTACGTGTTAACAAATGTTACAGTACACGTACGTTTAGAGAACAAAAGTAGAGTTGTTTAGTTGTAGAATAGATTATATTAAGGAAACAAAACGAGTACAAGTGTTCAAGTTTGCGTTTTTTTTCAACAAAACTCTAAAAATTCACGCACACATACATGAAAAAATCAAGTTATGAGGTTTGAAAGAGAGAAGACCCACAGCTACTATTACCAGTACCTACTGGCAACCACCCAACTACTACCCGTAACATTTCAGCCTCGGAGAAAAAACGGTTGTGTCAGAATGACAATTATTGTATTGGGGCGTGCGTAGATGGACACGCCCAACGCACAACGGACTCATAATTTTCCCTGAAGACATGCCAAATGGCTCGCCTCAGAGGTTGGGGTCATGAGGCCTCCAACTAAATATTGAGTCAAGATTAGAAGGAGTGTATGGGTTATGAAATTTTGAAAATATACGGAAAAGTTGAAGAGCACCACGCCCAGTTACCTGTGCACTGGTCCTCCCCATGTGTTTCGATCTAAACTCTATATCAGCCACGGGCAGATATTTTTTTTAGAGGAGGTCCCTCCGACGTCTCGCCCTAAAGTTCCACAGACTCTTCCAGAACCCACAAATAGGTCTGTGCATTTGTGGGTTCTGGAAGAGTCTGTGGAACTTTAAGGCGAGACGTCGGAGGGACCTCTTCTAAAAAAATATCTGCCCGTGGCTGATATAGAGTTTAGATCGAAACACGTGGGGAGGACCATTGCACAGGTAACTGGGCGTGGTGCTCTTCAACTTTTCCGTATATTTTCAAAATTTCACAACCCATACACTCCTTCAAATCTTGACTCAATATTTAGTTGGAGGCCTCATGACCCCCAACCTCTGAGGCGAGCCATCTGGCATGTCTTCAGGGAAAATTATGAGTCCGTTGTGCGTTAGGCGTGTCCATCTACGCACGCCCCAATACAATAATTGTTTTGATATTGGGTCGCCCAAGTCTCGCTGGTGGTCGCCAGCAGCAAGATTATTTCCTGCCATTGTGACGTTACATTTATAACATTCAAGAGCAACTACTACTACAATCTCTACACGTACTCGTACGGGCAGAAAATAGTTGTGGTACACGTACGTATAGAGATGAATATAGTGTTGCACGTACGTGGAGAGTTTGGGTTCAGCGTCCGAAAGTACGAACTTATAACAGTGTTTGTTTTCTTCTTTGCCCCTAGAAAAGCCCCCTCCTTCATATCTCCAGTTCCTGCCTCCTGCCTTGTTGGTGCCATGAGACAACGTCCCCAAGTCTCGCACTTGGGCTGAACATGAGATATCTGTGTATAAATAGCACAAGGGCAAAATTTTCATGCAATGATTAATCAGGTAACGATCAGGCCACGTAATAATGCTAAAAAATCACCTTGCTATGAAAACGGTTCATACCCCATTCACTATTTCGAACTTGTGAGAGCTTCCTCATTGTGAAACTGTCATAAGTTTCCTTCCTCATTAGGCCATAAGCTCAAATGTAGTACACTTTGACCGCATATTGATTCGATTGACTTTTACAATAAACTTCAAGTAAAGACCACGTAATCATCAAGTAAAGTCCACTTAATCGCCATTGAAAAGGCAGCCATAACCCATATAACCCCTAAGCTTGCAAAATCATTATCAACCAGTATTGAAACCTAACTGTCTCAATAACCATTCTATCGATTTTTCATCTTGGTCCTTGCATAGCGGTCCTCGCACCTTTGGCCTCGGTTCTTAATGCATTATCCTCTTCAAACCAAGGCACCCTTGGGGCTTTCGGCATAATTAGCGTAGTTGCCACTACCCACCACTCTCACCCCGCCTCTCACCATGCAAACAGGTTCCCTGCTGCTCGGAGTTGAGGTTGCCAACGATCCTGTTTAACGTCGATCCATCATCGCTGCAGATCAACGTTGACTCCCCTTCTTATGTTCAATAAATATATTTTGGAAGCACCCCTCCAGTTTCTGGCTCCTCCACGCATCACTCGTAACGTGTGTACAACCACTCAACTTTCATGATGCTTGTGACCTCTTGCCTGGGTCACAAGCAAGAGCATTAACATTTTTTTGTAATTCATCGTGAATGATATCTTGAAGACAAGTATCTATTGAAAACATCTTGTGAAGTATTTGATATTAACACTACCATTAACAATAAATGTCTTATGAGTCACATATGCGCCCAGCAGACCTTATTTTATGGCTTTGTGACTAAGCTGGTAATGGTTCCAACAAGTGTCGAACTTGCTAGTGTTTCGCATCCTAGTTTCAAGGTTCTTCACCAAATTCTACAGATTGCTCTAACCTGTCATGTTTCGCCACTAGACTGTTGATGCTGCTTTGCAATTGCTGGACCTTCTCGATGAGAATTATCATTTCGCTCGATACCGCTGCCACTGGCGTGTGACGGTGCGCGGTATACTTGCCTGTAACAGTAGTGTAAAGGACCGGGAAAACGGCATTCTAGAGTCACTTTTGATGGGGCAGGGATGGGGGTCAACGGCGCAAAACGTGCAATCTAGAGTCAGCGATGGAAGACGGGAAGGAACCGGTTTGGCGCGTGAGACAGCTAACGATTGACTCATTCGGACAGACGGACAACTTTCAGAATGTTCGTTAGTTATTAGGTTATATATTTTTATTTACATATAGGTATTTGCATTCAAATGACGGGTATACAGTAGTACAACTTCGTTGCATGTTATGTTGCATATATGAATTTTCAATGCATGTCCTCTGATTGTTTAGGTTATTGATAACATACACTTGTAAGATAATTTTTATTGATGATAAATCTAACAGTTACCTATTAATTTACATGCAGTATTAAAGTTTAGGACTCCACACAGTTTCCGCCTGCACGAATGTTGATTTCCGGACACGTTCATGATGAATTTTTTAACCTAGGTATCATTTCTACGTCGTTCGCTGTTGGAGAACCGCTCGATTACCTTTTTGACGGGTGTATTTTGACATAGATAATAAGCAAAGTAGTTGCAGTAGGCTTCGCTAACCAACGACTGATCACTTTGGAGCGGTTTCTGTCGAACAAGCTAAGGTGTACGAGTGTGAGTGTATGAGAGTGTGAGGTGCGCCTTGCCCTCGGTCACCTCCCTTGCAGATGGATTTCGGCCCAGTGTCTGTATCTGTATCTGTAAGTTGTATTTTGCAGGAATATTATAATACTATGCTATATTTCCACCATATTTTTTTGGATTAAACCCAAACGAATAAACAAAAATCATGGACTGTTTAGTATAAATTATCTTAACTGGATCTAATGATCCAAAATATTGGTATGTTTTACCTCTCGACATTGGATTTAGGTATTTTTTCAAAGACAACTTATTTAATGATTAGTCTGTTCACATTACAAAACTTGTAATAATACCTAAACCGATCTCAATGGAGAAGTATCCATTGTTTCGATGAGAATAGTGTTTCGGTCGAATGTCAGTTCCCTGCGGTGTGTTTGACTTACTCTGGCAGTAACTCTTTCTATCGTTTTCTTAGTTATCGGACCTAGTGAATGCCATACAATAAATAGGTGACTGAATCATTCCTTCAACAGTATTTTCAAGATGTATATTATATGCTCAGTGTGGATTGGATTTTCTAAATCAATGTAAGCATTTTGACGTTTAATTTTTTTCTACAATAGTCAACATTTAGATGTACTGTCTCCAAGCGTAACTCTATTATTATATGGGATGGTTAAAACTCATTGAGTTTAAAGTTTTTTTTTTTTAATTTTGAATAGTTATCTCAGACAGATATAGGATTTTTTAGGATATTTTAGGTTTGCATCGTCCGGGTAGCACACTATTTTAGGCATAATTGATCGGTTATTGCACCATTCTTCTAATTTTATTATATCTTGACCGTTTTAGTATGGGTCTTTCAGTTTTGTATGTTTTCTGTACAGTTTACATCTTCGATGCAAGGTATTGGGGATTTTATACAACATTGGAATATTACGTTTGTATCTGCAATGTAGAACATTATTTCAGGTATAATTTAGTAACAAGTTATATATTTTTAGTGTTTTATATATCTTCTTACATCCTGGTACAATGTTTGACGTTGATATTATAGATATAGAAGATTCGATTTGTAACAAACTCGGTCTTGTTGTTAGCTTATTGTATGTTTATTGTAGGACCATACTTCAATGTTTAGGAGTTATAGGAGTCTCCTAGGCCAAAGCTTGTTATTCTTATGCCTATTTGTGCGAGTAGACCGATTTACTATGATGGATACCCAGTGTATTACATTTTTTCTGTGAATTAGAGCAGAGTAGAGCATCTTTTTTGGCTATTTTTTATAGTTGTTCGTGTTGTTGTTGCATGATTTTTCCAAGATAATCATAGGAATGTATGTATAGGAGGTGTAAGTCCGTACTGCATATTTGGGGCATTTTGTCATCGAACCCTACCAAGTGTTTAGTGTAATGTTTTTGAAGACGATTTACTGGATGGATGGGTCCTGGTGTAGAGGTGGTTTAGACTCTTTGGTAGTCATTTGGAGTTTGTCCAAGTTCCACGTGATTTTGTAAGTTCTTGTGGATGCCGGTTTCAAGTTCCATGGGTCTGTTAGAGAGGTTATCTGACAAGCTACTGATCGTTATAGTAATTTACTTAGGTCGTCAGTGAACAGACACCTAGATTTTTTATGGCCACACTCTTTGAGACTCAAGTTTGCCTCATTTTGACAACTGTACCTGTATATAAATGCTTGGTTATATCCAGGATGTGACTTTGCTCGACGTTGTTCAGAGATGATGGATTAAACAGATGCATTGTACGTCTGAGTTACTATACCATGACTGGGTGTTGCCTCTAAATTTGCTATATATCAGTGGTAGATTGCTGAAAAGTGACCTAGTAAAGCATTGTAGTGTTCGTCGTTACGACACAGTGGGTTTGGATTTTATCCTACTAGAGGCATAGCATCAGTTAGGTCTAGGAATTTTTTGATTTGAACGGATACCGCAGTATTACTACTTTATAATGCATTAATTCAGTGTTAAATGTCAGATATTTCGGTATGGCTGTTATGTTAGTATATGATTTTTTTTTCATGAACCAGGTCACCTTAGGAGTTAAAGTGCAGGATTATTTCTATTTATTAGAAGATCGGTATTTTACATTGGCATCATCTATTGATTGACCATACACCTTCCATATTAGTGTAGGATTTATCCTCTGGGGTAGGGCAGGATACACCGAATATAATAGTTAATCAATGTTGCTTAGACCATAGTAGAGAAACTTACTTAGCCATTTTTATTGCTCTTATACGTTTTTGAACGGTTATCATAGGAATATAACTGTATTCGGTATAAATTCGCCTAATTTTATAGAATGTTGATTATAAATTACACTTAATTGGATGTAATGTTCCAAAATATTGATATGTTTTACCTCTCGACACTGGATTTGGGTCCGGTTTCAAGTCGTCGTGAAGAGCTAATCTATCGGATTTGTATAGAGTGTTAGTGGTAAAATTATTGAACAATTTAATAAATCTCAATTATGCTATCCGCTCGCATGTCTTTACTAGATGCTTATTCCCGCATGTCTTACTTATAGAAATGTTTGTGCTACGTTTACAGTTGTTCACTTTGAAGTTATTGATTAATTCAGGCTTTGATATGAGATTGCGTTCCAATTCAGAATATCTGTCTTATTTGAGCGTTCACAATATCCACCATAGCATTTTTCACTAACGGTTTGTAATAATGGTCGTAAACCAAGCTCATCCTAGCCTAATCTAACCAAGGATTATATTTTTTTACCCCGTTTTCATACTTTTGTCATGTATTTCTTCACTGATTTAAGCTTTTCTTTATATCAAATCTATCCACTTGACTCTGTAGTTTTTACCAATCTTCACCGGTTTATGTACCTACATATATATATTTTTTCACTTTGCTTGTTACAAGTCCAGTAATATCGACTGGTTTCAAGTAACATAAGGTGATCTCTAGTTAGTAGACTGTCGAGTTCAAAACGTTCATGTAAGCTTACCGCATATGTCAGTGATTGTTACGGGTGTTAAAGCGTTAGCAAGTTTTATATGCAATTTTTCTGTTGGAATAAGATTTTTTTGTAATGTTGGATAAGATGCTCCTACCGTTTTCATCTATTATAACGCATATTGAATAAATCCACTCTAACCTATTTTCTACAGATCTGTGATGTAAGGTCCGCAGTCAACAAGATCTAAGATATAAATCATGCCTAAGGTACATAATTAGCGAAACATGTATCAATGTACGACAACATAAATCAAATATCAAATAATGTAAAAAGAGTTACCATGTACTGTCTAATACTTCAATACCTAGGCAACCTAACCTTACAGTCATCCTAGCTAATAGTTATGTATTTTTATTCAAGTTTGACGCATTTGTATGATATTGATATGTATGAAACTCTCCACTTGGGCTGTATATTCAACATATCGAAAGCAGTTTGAATACATTTCTCCAATTTGATGCAGCAAATATTCTTTTGCAGATGTTTAGGTTCCACATTTTTTTATCGATATCTCTGTTACCTGTCTGGATGAGACTCAGCAGGTAGGATCCAAGAGAACTGATGAACTACAATTTGTTACACTTTTTTAATGTGGAACAGTTTCACACGGTACTATAATTACATATTTAATTTAATAATTACATATTTTCATTCAATTTTGATGGTTATGTATGATATTTAGTCATTATTTTGTGCTATGCACGTATCAAATCCCCTCCACACGGCTCTATCTTACGTAGTTTTTTTTCAATGTCACACACCAAGTACACACATCCACGCATACACGCTTTGTACGCATATTCAGGGCCGGGCACGGTTTAATAACGGCGTATACAGGGTCAATACCGGCACAATGTAGACACATACACCCATATGTATGCATACACAGGGTCGGTTAACATATGTAGCATTATACCTCTGATCTATGATTCTTCCATTAAAACAAAGTCCCTTGCTCATTTACATGAGTTACTTCATTCTTATTTATTTACATGTCTAGTATGATTCGAGCGGAATGGATCGGACACAGCGGCTGAAACAGACTGGAGATGGAGGGGGTAGGGGTTTCTACCCTCCACATCTCATGACTGCCCAATTGACGACGACCAGACCTCCTTCACGATTCGGGTACACACACAGGTTCGCAATGGAATGTCTTCCAGGCAAGTAGATCAGGCAGTTATATTTTCCACACACTCCCACCTAAGAAGAAGACGTATTGGCACTTATTCTAGCTGAGTGACGATTCGCCGACGAGCGGTCAAGGCTGCCTTCCGATTTGGTCGGGCAACATTTGGCTCGTTTGCACCTGTAGGATTGTGAGTATCCCTGGTGCCATCGGGGGTGAAATGCGCTTTGTTACCACGCTCGGTGCTTACTCGATGTGGCGACGTCGGGTCTTGACTATGCGGCTCTGGTGGACTCTCAATGGTTCCACTGCTTGCACCTCTAATGGGACAGCAGAGTAACCGGTCGACTGACGGTGCTTCCACGCGTTTTGAGTTTCACGCTTCTCACATTACCGTCTCTACCTTCGTGAGTCTCAATCATCTGGGCCAGACTCCATGACAGTCTGGGGCCCTCGTCGTGGATCTGAACTATGTCACCCACCTGCGGCGCAAGGACTTCCTTGGCTTCCACGGCATGGTGCCGCAGAATGTTCAAGTATTCCTTTCTAAACCTTGTCTGGAAGCGATGCTGAATCTTCTAGATATTTCTCTGACTTCGTGTTAGAAGCTCTGCTGTAAACATGGATGGATCTAGCTCTTCCTCCGGGTTCAATGTTGCCACTGGCGCGCTGCCCAGTAGATATCCGAGCATCAGCTGGGATGACGTGAGGGGTTGATAGTCATCAAATGAGTTGGAGATAGAAGTTAGCGGACGATCATTGAGGTCCGCTTCTATCTCGCAGAGTACGGTGTGTAGCTCATCTTCCGTCACCATGGCTCTGTGTAACGTTTTCTGTAGACAAAGCTCGAACACCTTCACGATCCTCTCGAATAAGCCTCCGAACCAAGGGGCCCTGCTAGGGTTGAAATGCCACTGGCATTTGTTTTGATTCAGAGTACTCCGAACCCTGTGATGTTCATACCAACACTGGAGTATTTTAGCGGAGCTCACAAAGTTCGATCCACTGTCACTAATTAACAATTGGGGATAAGAGCGACGAGCAGGAAACCGCAGAAGAATTCTCAAGTAGGCTCCTGAAAACAGATCCTTAGCAGCCTCCAGGTGTACTGCCCTGGTGGATGCACACGAGTACAGTGCAATGTACCGTTTTCCGATTCGTGTCCTCTCCTTCACATATAGGGGGCCGGCATATTTCACCCCTGTTACAGCGAATGAACGAGATTGACTCCCCTTGTACCCTGGAAGGGGAGGGGTTGGTGGTCCACGATAATGTGTCCCACGTTCTCTTCTGCACTGCATGCAATTTCTTATTGCTTCCTTGGTTTTCGCCAAACCCTAGGGATCCACCATCATTGACGCAGGCTGACCACGACGTGGTTTATTCTCATGTGGTGCTTGACATTGTGTACTTCTTCAATATTCTTTCCTGTTATCCGATGTTTGCTAGGCAACAGGATTGGATACTTCACAGAGTCCTCAATCTCGGCCTCTGTGATCCTGCTCACTACCACTAGCTTGTCAGCCTTGATGCTTAAACTTAACTGCTTCATCAATGGAGTGAGACCCTTGGGAGTTGGTTTGCGAATGAATTTTATCTCCTCCGCAAACTCCTCCCTTTGGAGTTCTTTCTCTACCCAATGTTCGGCCCATTCCATTTCATTGAGTGTCGTCAATTCTTGTTCTTTACCTTGTTTCTTTAACCTGCTATTGTTCTTGCCTTGTTTTCTCCCATTCAACTTAAGACACTCAATGTACCTCTTTCCCCACCCAAAGGTGGTTATTAATATTTTGAACGTGCTACATCTGTTGGCTACTGATAGCAGGAAAGACTCTGGGGATGGAAGCTCTTCTTCACTATTTAGTGTCACACTTTGCACCTGTGCATGAAAATTTTCCTACTCCTGGAGTTCCGTTATATTATTTGACGCATGCCACCACAGGTGACTCGACTTGAGCTTCCTCGGGTTGATTCCTTGAGTTATCAAGTCAGCAGGGTTATGACTTGCGTGAACATAATTCCAATTAGTACTGGGAAGAATTTTATTGATGTCTGTCTCCCTGTTCTGCATGTAAACTTTTTATGAGCCTGTTGAGTGTATCCAGCCCAGTGCCACATGACTGTCTGACCACATGTGTATGGCCTCAACATTTACTTCCTTTTCATAAGCTTCACATACATATTTGGTGAGCCTTGTTCCAAGTAGAGCTGCTGTCAGCTCCAGTCTGAGAGCTGAAAGTGTCTTCTCGGGTGCAATCTGTCCTTTTGCCATCAATAGTGTGACCTTACCTTTACTGACTCCATACACAGCTGCTCCCTATGCTACTGTGGAAGCATCTACAAAGATGTGTAGGTTCATTGATTTTCCTATCTCAGAGTTGCGTTTGACAGGTATGCCACCCATCTTGGTGAACTCTCCCTTCAATTTTTCCCATGTGATTGCAATAGCTTCAGGGAGATCCTCATCCCAATCAACCTTCGACTGCCATATTTCCTTCATTAGGAACTTGGCCTTGATGGTGATGGGATTCATTAATCCAAGAGAATCAAATTGTGCAGCTAATCTTCGGAGAATGATTCTCTTTGTTGGCTTACCTGATTCTAACTCTCTAGGAGCCCCCATCAAGGTGTCCTGTACAGTGTTCTATCTGAGTCCTAAAACTAGAACAATGGGTCTGGCATCTGATTCACCTTCTTTCTCTGTCGGTTCCTGAAGTTCTGGGTCTTATGTCGCCCATTCATGGCGGTTGAGTCCAGCGTCATCCAGGATTTTCTTGGATGAACTGAGAAATTCTTGTAGTTCTGCCTTTGTTGATGCAGTTACTAATAAATTGTCGACGTATGTATTTCTTTTGATCTTGTCTGCTATGTCCTTTTGCCCACCATACTTTTCTAATTATTGGTCAATTGTTGCGTTCAAGATGGATTGTGAGCAAGTGGTTCCAAAAAGGTCACTTTGAATCACTTTGAAACAATCAGTGTCTATGGGGCTATCAGGATCCATGGGATCTGTGGGTCATAAAAATCTCATGAAGTCTCTGACCTGTTCATCCAAACCTACCATCAAGAATGTCTTTGCAATGTCAGAACAGACAGCTAGTGACCCCAATCTGAATCGCTTCAACATCTGAGGTATCTCTGGGACCATGGATGGTCCTGGGTGCAAATAATCGTTTAGACTTACTGCATCATTATGTGGTTTTGCTAAATAATCAAAAACCACACGCAACGGTGTTGTTGGAGATTCCTTTCTCACAGCGTGGTGAGGTAGGTAGTGGCATGCATCTGGTGGCTTCATATCACTTATCCTTTCGATGAATCCTCTTTGTTGTTGCTCCTGCATTATACTGTCATAGTGCTTCAACAGTTCAGGTTCTTGGCTCAGACGCTTGAGATTGCTCATCAGCCTTCCTTGGGCCAACCGATGATTGATTGGTAGAGTGGGATGACCTGCCTTCCATGGCAATCTTGCTACGTATTTGCCCTCTGAGAAACGGATGCTGTTGTTAATAACTCTAGAGCTGCTTTATCATCCGGGTGTGCTTCTTTCGGTGATATCCCTATCGCATCCAAACGCTACAATAGGTCAACATCCTTTTCTGTTTCTTTGTCTGACACTGCTACTTTAAGTTCAGTTATCACATTGAATTGAGCGTTGTCTTGAAATTCCTTTATGGGGCCTGACAGAAGTTCTCCTAACTTTGAAGATATTATTGTTATTCCTTCATCCTGTTCTTCAAGAAAAACAATATTATGGTAATGACCTGCTCAATGAGCATATCAACTGGGTAGTGGACTGTATTTCAAACTTGTCAGACAAGTTGCGTCCCTTGGCTCTGAGGCGAGTGACTAGTTCACTGACTCCACTCATGTTAAGTCGTGCAGCTAAAGTGTCGACTACAATCACTTTCAGCGTGATGTTCTCATGTGTCGATACTTCTATGGTGACATTCTTTATGTCATACCATTCTTCAGTTCCTTTGCTGTTGAAACCGTCAATTGTCAGGGTGGTATGCCGACATGTAGTGTCATCATTGCTCAAAATCCCTCTTATGATGAAGGACCTCTGAGCTACTTTGTCAAACAAGGCTCTAACGAGTTTTATACCATCCTTTGTTTTCAAACTAACCAAAGCTGTGGGTAGGGCGGTTGCCTTACCGCACCCTGATGCTAGTGCGCTCACTGTAGCTACACTTGTGGGAGTGTTACCCACAGAGCTGGTAGCTGCTGCAGCGGTAGACTTTGCATTGCTTGATGCTGGCTTATCTTCATTTCGTCGACCTTTGCTTCTTTTGAAGCAGAGTGCGCCGTGATGTCCGGTGATCTTGCAGTTCTTACAGAATGGTGCCTTCTCAGGGCACTCAGCAGAAGGGGGACCCGACTTCAGGCATTTGAAGCACAATCTCAACTCGGATACCCGAGTTTTTCTCTCTTCATTTGTTTCATACCTTGTACAGCGATAAAAAGAATGATCTCAGTACAAAATGGGCATCCAGATGTTCCTACTTGGAAGGATCCCACAGTTGACTGGGGTCCTCGAGTGTTTTCATCAGATGGTCTGGAATGCTGTCCATTGGAATTGTCTCTTGAGCCTCCTTGATAGTTTGGCTTCCGGCCTTCGTTTACCAGTGGCTTAGAGTCAGTCTCACAGTTCTCAAGTCTAGTGATCTCAGACATGAGTGCGTCTCGGAAAACAGCCAAATTCTATGCAGCATCTTGGACTCTCCCCCTTCTGCAGGCTTCTTTGATCCTTGATGGTAGTTTGTGCCAAATCCGGTGTGCTGTTATTGAGGAACAGTACCTGCAGTCATTGAAGTCTACTCATGCTGTCTTCAGATGGCAAATGTTTACTACCACCTTGGGCCTGTACTCTTGCAGAGATGAAATTTAATCAGTAGGAGCTGGAAAATCATCAAGTGCATCCATATGTGCCATCTTTATGCGATCCTCGTTCCCATACAGCTTCTTCAGCATTGCAACGGCTCGTGGGTAGGACTCATTTGTTGGAGCAAATCTAGCCAGTGTATTTTTTGCAGCGCCTTTCAACTTGCTTTGCAGGTATTGAAACTTTTCAGAAGGTTCAAGTTCATAATTTTCATGGATGGTTCTGAAACTTTACCAGAATGAGGTGAACATGAGTATGTTTCTTGAAAAATCTAGCATCTCTAGAGTTGGTAGCTTGACTCTCACACTTCTGAGGGAAGAATTGCTTACTGATTCAGCAAATTCACAAATTGGTACTGGCTGCACTTCAATTCTTAATCTTCTGACCTTTGCTAGGGTGATGTTCAAGGGTTCCAACGACTCATCATTTTCGTCCTCGAGTTGAATTTTTTTTCTTGAGGAATGTCATTATCCTCATTAACAACTTCAATAATCTGTTTATGCAGCGCATGTGCGTCGTCTAAACATGTTCGCGCAGTGGTCAGATAACAATTCAATGTGTCTTGATTTCCTGCCTCAATAAATGGAACATGTTCACAGCACATTTCAATTTTATTTTTAATCTTTGAGACTTTGCCTCGCAAGCGGGTACGCAAAGTCACAAGTCGCTGAAATTCTGCATTTCTATTCATTTTGAAATTTAGATTTTACAATAATCAATATAATTTCCCAGTGGAAATAATCTTAATTCTTCCTTGTTGAGACTTATCTCAACCCCTTTTGCTTTACCTTCAAAATGTTATTTAGCTTTTCTTACAACAAACAATATTTAGTTGTCCGTGACCTAACAACTGGTAACTAATTTTCAAATTTAAATACCTTAAAAAAAAACTAACTAGAATAGACTGGCAACAACAACGCTCGTTAATTGTCAATCACTCCTGCCGCAGTTCTTGAGAAATGTTCACCTGAAAATTGTCACCTTCCTTCAACCATGAATCAATGCAATTTAATTCAAGGACTACTTTATCCTTTCCAATTAATGTGCAAAGTCACTGCTTTGCTATCATGAAACAATACAATTTAACTCAAGGGCTACTTTGTCTTTCCCAGTTAACTTGCTATGTTATTTCTTTGCAACAATGGTACTCACAAAATTAAAAATTTGAGTACCATCTTAGTCCTATATATCTATTTTTGCTTCTCAAAATGCCGCTACTTCAAGAAATCTTACACACTTCAATTTGAACAAATTATTTTTAATAAGGACTAACTTTGACCCAAATAACCTGCATCTTCACAAATTGTGACCATACAAATTTCACAAAAAATATATATGAAGACCAATTTGGTCCTAAAATTATAATTTGTTTCACAATTACCTTATGGCTCAATCTTGCTTCATTCAAGACAATTTTGCATGCCAAGAACGCTTCACAACTTCCTAGCCTCACTCACAACGAATTTAGTTCAATTCAAATTAGGTGATTAATGGCTTTCTTTTATCATCCTGGAGAGCACAAAAATATTTTGAGGGCACACCTTTGCCCTATTTAAATATGTTCCGCCCACCAGTGATGATATTTAACTTCCTGGCTTAATCCAACTTGAATTTGACCTTTTAATTCAGTACGGATGGTCAATGGCCTTCTACTTGCAATAACTGAACTTCGAATTATTTTGAGGAGCCAACTTCTGTCCTATTTAAACAACTTGCAATCCAGAGTTGCTTTTTCTGTCAAACATTCTATCCTAGTTTGATGGACCATGTGGTGGGGGCTTGCCTTATCATTTTGTTTATACCCGACCGTATGAAACAACTTCATTAGGTTTATTTTAAATCTTCAACTTTACCATCTTCCGAGACTGGAATTTTATATTTTTCATAACATGTCAAAAATTTACAGTCTGGATCATAACAATAGAATTTTATTACAATCTAGAAAGTACCTATTAAGCGTTTATTTGCATTTTTTTTAGATATTTACATTATTTTACGGTGAAGTGGCTATCTTGGTGGTCCAAAACAGTTCTCGTCGCAGTTGCCAAGTCAGCAGATTCTCTACTTTTCTACAAATAGACTACCTTAAATTCCTTATCCTCATAGTTGATTAGTCTACAACTATCTCTACATCTTTCTAAAACTATACTAGTCATAATGGTCTTGAAAAATATGGGTTATCCTTTATTTTTTGATAAACATTATCCAATGGACGGAGCGAGGTAACGACCTCCTATTGAAGCACAAGTCAATTCACTAAAAGCCTCTCTCGGATCAGGGGAGCTTACATGACGGCAACACGCCATCTAACGGCCGCTAGGTGCAGGCCTATTCCTTTACATTGCTCCGACCACGGCTTAACGCTTTCACTCCACAGATTATTTTTAGCTACTGTACTATAATAATCCTTATTATCTCATACGTAGAGATTTACCTTCAACGTTACTTATTTGCATTACTTCATTCTCATTTACATGTATCACTTCATTCTTATTTATGTACACGTCTAGTATGACTCGAGAGGAATTGATCGGACACAGCTGCTGTAACAGACCGGAGATGGAGGGGGTAGGGGTTTCTACCCTCCCCATCTCAGGACTGCCCAACTGAGGACCACCAGACGTCTTTCGCGAATCGGGTACACACATAGGTTCGCAATGGAATGTCTTCCCGGCAAGTAGAGCAGGCAGTTATGTTTTCCACAGTTGTATTGTGATGTTTTGCTTCTATCCAGAAAATGTTTGGCCAGTTAGGAATGGCCATCAGCGTAAAGGGGGGTCTGAACTGTAGCAATTGACTAGAGATTTATGATTTATCAACAAAGTTCTACCGGATTTGTACATAATAAAATAGTAATACTGTAGAACTTCTCCTCTTAATTTATTATTGGCCTCTGATATATATATCAGTCACACGTATTGCTGGCTTATCCACCTTATTTTTTTGTTAGGGATATGCAGGTATACGCTTTAGGTTAGCTTACAATTTTGTTTATAGTGTCGGTGTGACTGTCAGCTGTGCCTGTTATCTGGCCGCTTATAGTTGGTGAGCCTCTTAGCTATACCGTTTCTTGTTGGTTTGTTGGTTTATATGTTTCACGCAATCATTATTCCACATGTAGATTCTATTTCTGCAAAACAATACATGGTTTTAGTCCTACAGTATAAGAATTTCGTACTGTAGTTAGGGTTACATGGGAATTAGATATGGTTACCCACCCGTATTCGATTTAACAGGAACCGTTACTTAAATTTTTCACTAGAGACAGCATCAGTTTGGTACAGAAATTTGTTATAGGTTTGAACGGGTCTCGTAGTATTATTCATTTAATAGCTACGCATGAACTCTGTGTTTGTTTTTGTCAGATATTTTTGGTGGGAGTTATATGTTAGTGTACGATTTAAGTCTTGTTTCAGATCACCTTAGGAGGAAGAGTATAGAAATATTTATATTAATTACAAGATTGGTAATGCATATCGGCATCATGTATTGATTGACAATACACGTTAAAATATTGGTGTAAAATTTATCATCTGGGTGTGGTTTTTCTCCGGTCTGTTGGGTTCTAGACTGCTGCCTTCAGTACAAATTTTAGGTAGATAGATACCTTTGGTAGTATTTTATTAATCCCTTCAATACCTACACTTGTAACCAAAAGTTCGTTTTTAGACTTCAGCGAACCTTTTCTCGACATTAATTTTTGAATTATAATGAAATGTTCATGACATCGAATCTGTTCAGCCTTTTTCTTGCTAGCGCCGACATTCTCATTTAGTATCCGAAATATACATAATTCTCCAATCACTCAAATGTTCAAGACATGATTCTCTCTCTTCATGTTTCATTTCCAACAATTTTGAAACAATGTCAGTTATACATTTCCTTTTATTGTACCGTTTTACACTTCTTATACATGATACCGTTTTATTATCCCATTTGATAATACGGTTCCCTTCAACTTTATCAGGTATTTCTTCGTATGACATCTCCTCGTTATCACCGTCACGCGCTTTAATATCACTTGATGTATCACATGTTTCACCCATGTTTTCATTAGATTCTATTTCGTCCAAGGATTAGGTGTACCCCCCCCCCCAATTTAATTTAACAATTTTCCCTAATCTTCATACGTAGTGCGTTCGAGTGTTAGAGGTAACGCACTTTCTTTACCACTCGCATCCTGTTGATCACTTTCTATCTCATTATTTTGGAAACACAGGTCCGGTTTATTATATTCTATTAATACACCCTCTGCATCATTAGAGCTCTTATTTTCTCGTTCATTTTCAAGATTAACATTTTTAAGATGATGGTGACGTTTGATATGACGCAAAAACCCAAATGTGGAACTTGATTTGCTTAACTTTATCTCCACACTGCAAATAATACATATCCCCGTTCTGTCCTTTGCGTTAAAATACTTCCAAATCAAACTTGGCGTCATCCTTCTCCAATGAAACCATACCGTTAACTAAATGAGAACAAATCAGACTCCGATTTATATATGTACTCTTGCATCCGTATTTACAAAGTTGGTGTCGCACCGGTGCCGGCACCATGTCATCATATACAGGGTCGGTGCCGGCACCGGTACCGGCACCATGGAGGCATATACAGGGTCGGTGCCGGCACCGGAGCCGGCATCAAGTCATCATATACAGGGTCGGTGCCGGCACCATGTAGGCATACACAGGATCGGTGCCAACACCGGTGCCGGCACCATGAAGTCATTTGCACACATTTCTTCTTATATACAGGGTCGGTGCCGTCACTGGTGCCGACGCCATGTAGGCATATACAGGGTTGGTGCCGGTACGGGGCCGGCGTCATGTATGCATTTACACACATTTCTACTTATATTCAGGGTCGGTGCTGGCACCGGTGCCGACACCATGTACACACACACACACACACATTTGATCTGTGATTTCTATTAGAACTAAGTCCCTTTCTTTTGTTACCTGATATTCAAAGTGGATCAGCTTCACGTCGTGTTAGGTTAAACGATCTAATCATCCTAACCTAACCAAACCTTACCCAACATATCCAATAATTGAATATTTGTATTCAAGTTTCATGGTTATGTAATTTTTTGTCATTTGATCAATACTTCACTCATATCAAATCTCTCCACCGACTCTGCATCTTTTCATTTATCATTATCAGTTTGAATACACTCCTTTAATTTTTTTTATTGACTATATTTCATCCATTTTCATACGTAAATTATGCCATCGTTTAAACGCTACAGATAATTCATATTATTTTTTGTGAGATATATGTAAGAGCGCTGTTTGCAAACATCTCATGTATTGCTTTTACAGTCGGTATTTTGTCATAGGTAGACTGTATTATTACAAATTTCTTGTCGGGGCTCGGTGGTGTTATAAGATGATTCTCTAGTTATCGCTTCCACTGTTCAACCTAACCAAAAATTTTGTGTCTTCGTTCGAGTTTTTTTTGTGTTTTCGTATGACATTCATTCATTGATTTATTATTTATACATATCAAATATCTCCAATTGACTCTACATTTTCATCTATCATTATCAGTTTGAATACTCTTTCAATTTTGATTCAGCAACGATCCTCATTTCGAACATAATTTTGTTTGAATGTTATGGGTAATTCATATTATTTTGAATTTGACACAAATTTTACATCACATGCAGCTATGTTATTCGTACCCAACCTAACCTAACCTAATTTTAAGCAAAGTTTTGATGCTTATGTATGATATTTATTCATTAATTTACGCTCTATACATACGAAACTCTCCGTCGGCCCTATATATCACTTTCACCTAATTATTTAAATTTTGTCGTGGTTACATCCTTATTTTCTTTGAACTCTGTCACATACGACTGTAATGTAGTGACATTAATTACCCAAATTCTATTCCATTTTTTCTTCCATTTATGAATATCTCCCACTCTTTTGATTCTCATATTACCCATTTTGAGGGAACTGTTATATTCAACACCAGTAAAAATTTAATAGGACCAAGCTATATCATCTTCGATTTTTTTTTCATCTACGACATATAAACAAATTTTTGAGGCGTAAACATTATTTTTTGTGTTTATACTAAGACGACACACACGTCTCCACTTGCACTCAACGTAACACTGATTTCAATCTCGATAAGCAGCTAGGTAATATAACTTGATTACGAGCAATTTTGCGCAGAACTTAGACCTATCGTTGATCGCCAATGATGTCACCTGTATGTGTAAAGGCATGTCTACGCATGTGCATGTGTATGTACGTATGTGTGTACGCGTTTATGTACGTAAGTATGTACGTGTGCATGTATATGTGTATGTACGTGCGTATGTGCGTGTATATGTGTGCGTGTAGATACGTAAGTGTACGCGTAAAAAATTCAAAAAAAAAATTTGAATTTCAAAATAAAAATTCAAAATTCAAAAGAAATCAATTTTTGAGAACAGAGGCAAGTCGGTATATTGAAGTGGTATGCTTGCTACTAAAGTGGAGTCAATCTTCAAAAATTTACTTAGTTTTAATTTCGAATTTCTATTTTAAATTCTAAATTTTTGTTTTGAATTTTTTACACACATGCACACGCATATCCACGTACACAAATACACGTACATACACACGTATATACACATGTGCATACACACGTACATACTTACGTACAGACATATGCATGTACGTATACATGCCTATAGCACATACAGGTGACGTCATTTGCGATCAACGATAGGTCTAAGTTCTGCGCAAAATAGCTTGTAATAAAGTTATATTAGCTAGCTGCATACCGAGATTAAAATCAGTGTTACGGTGAGTTCAAATGGAGACGTATGTGTCATCTTAGCATATACACAAAAGGGAATGTTTACGCCTCAAAAATTTGTTTATATGTTTTGAAGGAAAAAATCTCCGCAGATGATATGACATGATTAAAACAAATATTGTCTAATATTGGATATAACAGTTTTCTCAAAATGGATAATACGAGTATCAAATGAGTGAGAGATATTATTCATATATGGATGAAAAACAGAAAGTATAATTTGAGTAACGGATGTCGACACATAACAGTCGTATGTGACAGATTTTAGAGAAAAGGCGGATGTAAACTCGAAATTGATATAATCCAAGTAGAAAATTTTCACAAATGTAATGAAGCTGGGGTAGTGGAAAATAATTTTTACCTATGAACAAACAAAAATCTAGATCGTAGGCAACACTTTCTTTTGAACGAAGATCAGAATGACTTTGAATTTGGGAATTATCGAATAATTAAAGTTCAAGAAGAAGAAGCAATACATTTGTGGACTCACGGGAATACGCAGCCTTTGGTATTCGCATCAAAGATATGATGGAGAACATGAAGGATTTTGCGAGGGAACTGATATATAGTGATGATGGGTATTGTTGGATGTATGAACCATGCTGTTTCAAATACAGAAAGAAGAAAGATAGCATTGATGCTGCTAGCAAGATCTGTGAATAATACTAATAAAAACACTAATAAATCAAGTAAATCCTCAATCAAACGTTTCTTGTAACCTAAAACTCAACGGTTAAACTACATTATGTTAGTCAGTCAGAGGTGACAATGAAATTGTCGAAATCGATAGAAGAATTTGTTTTAAGGAATGAAACGAAGCTCAAAATAGTGACAATCACAAATTAAACATTGCCATTAAACTATTTCGGGGGAAATGTTCTAGCTGTGTTGCAAATTGATTGGTTATAAATCAGTCGACGTTGTTGTTTTGTTGTGGAAGGATGGGGTATAGCTTGAGGTACCGTTTGTACGAAAGTAATGGGGTAACGGGGGTATGTGATTTCTGTAAAAAAAAATTGAATAAATATAAATCCACAAATAATGAGTGGCGTCATGTCAAACGTAGTCATCGTCAAGAACATGAAAAATATAGGACAGAAAATATAAATCGTAGGTGGAAGGCTTCAAAGGATGTAGTGATAGACGATAATGAAGTAAATTAAGTAGATCAAGTGTGAAAAGTGTACGTTTGTGTGAAGCCGGTAACAATTACGAAATACTTAAAACATTCAAATAATCTTATTTTAAAAGTGTGATCGTAGCTAAAATGAATATGGCAGAGTGTAACCACGAAAAATATATTAAAAAAATAGGCGCAAATGATATATAGAGCCGATGGAGAGTTTCATAAGTACAAAGCGTAAATCAATGAATAAATATCATACATAAGCATTAAAACCGTGCATAAAATTAGGTAAGGTTAGGCTGGAAACTAATAACATAGCTGCATGTGATGTAAAATTTGTGTCTAATTCAAAATAATATGAATTACCTACAACATTCAAACAAAACTATGTTTTAAATGGGGATCTTTGCTGAATCTAAATTGAATGAGTGCATCCAAACTGATAATGATTGATCAAAATGTAGAGCCAAGTGGACATATTTGATATGTATAAATTATAAATCAATGACTGAATATCATACGCACGAACGAAAACAAATCTCGAACGATGACGCATAATTCTTGATTAGGTTGAACAGTGGAAGCTATAACAAGATAATCATCTTATAACACCACCGAGCCCCTACTAGAAATTTGGAATAATACAGCCTACCTATAACAAAATACCACTTTAAGAGCAATACATGGGAGGTAGCAAATAGCGCTCATACATATATCTCACAAAAAAATAATATGAATAACCTGTAACGTTTAAACAATGTCATAATTTACTTATGAAAATGGACGAAATATGCTCACTTAAAAAAATTGAAGGAGTGTATTCAAACTGATAGTAATAAATGAAAAGATGTAGGGTCAGGTGGAAAGATTTGAGATGTGTGAAGTATTAATCAAATGACTGAAAAAATTACATAATTATAAAACTCGAATAAGAAGATTTCATTATTGGAAAGGTTAGGTAAGGTTAGGTTAGGTTAGCATGACAAGATCTTTTAACCTAACATTACGTGCAGATGATCCAAATTGAATATCTCGTCACAAAAGAAAGGGGCTTAGTTCTAATGGAAATCACAGATCAAAGGTAAAATACTACACATGGTGACCGTTCCTGAATATGCGTACAAAAGTGTGTGTGTGTACATGGTGTCGGCACCGGGGCCGGCAATGACCCTGTATATAAGTTGAAATGTGTGTAAATGTCTACATGGTGCCGGCACACACCCTGTATATGCCTATATGGTGCCGGCACTAACCCTGTATATGTCTACATGGTGCTGGCACCGATCCTGTATCTATGCATGCACAAGTTCAAATATAAATCAGAGTCAGATTTGTTCTCATTTAGTTAATGGTATGGTTTGTAGAAGAATGTCGTCAAGTTTGATATGGAAGTCTTTAAAGACAAAGGATAACGCGGGGGTATGTGTTATTTGCAGTGTGGAGATAAACTTGAGCAAACCAAGTTCCATGTTCTGGTTTTTGCGTCATATCAAACGTCACCATCATCTTAAATATGTCATAGAAGCTCTAATGATGCAAAAGGTGTATTGATAGAACATAATAAGCCCGACAAGGGCTTCCAAAATAATTAGATATAAAGTGATCAACAGGGTGCGAGCGGTAAAGAAATACCGATACCTCCAACACAAGCGCAGTACGTATGAAGATTGGGTGTAAATGGTCAAGTCAAATCAGAGGAGTACACCCTAACCTTGCACGAATTGGAATCTAATGAAAATATGGGTAAAACATGTGATACATTAAGTGATATTGATACGTGTGACGGTGATAGCGAAGAGATGTCATGCGAAAAAATAGCTGATGAAGTTGAAGGGAGCCGTATTATCCAATGGGATAATAAAACGGTATAATGAATAAGAAGTGCAAAATGGTTCAATAAAATTAAATGTACATCTGACTCTGTTTCAAAATTAGTGTAATTGAAAAATGAAGAGAATGAATCATGTCTCACACGTTTGAGTGATAGGAGAATTATATTTATTTTGGATATTTGTTAGAATATACTAAATGGTAATGTCGGCGCAAGCAAGAAAAATGTTGAAATGATCCGATGTCATAAGCATTCCATTGTAGTTAGAAAATTAAGGTCGCGAAAAAGTTCGCTGAAGTCAAAAAACAAACTTTTGGTTACAAGGGTAGGTATTGAAGTGATGAAAATACTACTACCAAATGTATCTATCTATCTAAAATGTGTATTAAGGGCAGCAGTCTAGAACCCAATAGACGGGAGAAAAATCACACCCAAATGATACATCGTACAATAATATGGTAGGAGTATGGTAAATCAATACATGAAGCCGATAAGCATTACCAATCTTGTAATTAATAGAAATAATCATATACTTTACCTCCGAATGTGATCTGAAACAAGACGTAGATCGCATACCAACATATAACCCACACCAAAAATATCTGACAGGAAAAAAACAAAGAGTTCATGTGTAATAAATGAATAATACTACGATACCCGTTCAAATCTATGACAAATTTCTACACCAAACTGATGCTATGACGCTAGTAAAAAATTTAAATAATTATTTTTGTAAAATTTAATACGGGTAACCATATCTAATTCCTATGTAACCCTAACTACAGTGCAAATCCTCATATAATAGAACTAAAAACTTGTATTGTCTTGCAGAACTGGAATCTATACATGAGGAATAATGATTGCGTTGAACATATAGACGGACATACTAACAAGAAACGAAATAGCTAACAGGCTCACCAACTCTAAACGGCCAGCTAACAAGCACAGCTAACAGTCACACCAACAATATAGATCAAAATTGTAAGCTAACCTAAAGCGTATACATGCATATCCCTAACAAAAAAAATAGGTGGATAAGCCAGCGATGCGTATGACTGATATATATCAGAGACCTATAATAAATTAAGAGGAGTAGTTCTACAGTAATACAATTTATATTAAATACAAATCTATAGTAAATTGCTACAGTTCAGACCCATCTCCACGCTAACTACCAATCAATAGTCTCATATTGATCAAGAAAACTGATGATTATGCTTAACTTACCAAATATTTTTCTCGATATAGGCAAAACATCACAATACTACAATCATAATTGCAAACTATGAAGAGATGGATGCCAACACCGGGTAGTTCTATTCCTATGTATCAGTAACAAAAAAACTAAATATATATTTTATGCCACATGTTAACAAAACAGCCTATAATATCAAATTCAAATTACTAGCTGAATTGTTAGCTAATAACCGAGCGAGGTGTAAAATATGAACTCTATAATTCTTAAATATAATACAATATCACTTGCTTTCTGTAAATAATCAGATCCAAAATAAATACACGTTGTAACAACTAAACACAACTAAACGCTATACGTACCAAGCTCCAGTCACTATTTATTCTATCTATATGTCATCACTTGATTGCCTTATGTAATGCCCGATTCACCTGGTGAAAGCGCACGAGTTAACTGACTCAGTTACATTTTATCCGTTAATTTGTCCGATTCGCGCTACGGACCGCTACCCAGGCGGAGCCATTACAGCTTAAACTTGCAATAGTGAACGAGCAGTAATTGGCCACGTATATTTAACACAGTTTTCAATAGGAAAAAACATATAAATACTAAAATCAATATTAAAAATTTATAATATAAATGAACAAATACAACCTAATTCCAAACTAAACGACCGTTTAAAACATGCGATATATCGTTGCTTGACGAGGTGTCACCCGCAACCGAGCAATAATGCTCATCATCGATAATGAAACCGCCGAGTGCCACTGATACCGCCGATCAAAATAAGATCAGAAGGACAGTCGGAGACCATACTTACGTTTCGTTCAGCTACTCCGTCGACCGTCGAAGTGAATAGTTATGTTCCCGTATAAATGGTAAACGGGTGTAATTCCCTAATACAAAATGCATTATAAATCTATTATTAATAGAATAAAACTTAGAAATGTTTGTATGCAATATCCTAATTTATTTCGAATACCTGGCAATGAAATTGCAATTATGCAACATGGCCTGCAGTGAATATGCTATAACAGCGATTAATGGTGACAAGTCCACTCTATGCGATAGTACCTTTGATCATCAGCTCCAAATAGAGAGCCCATGTGGACTAAATATCGAACGGGATACATATGGTGAGTGATTAATGGTTCCGTAAATGACATACAGAGACGTAATCTTGCGATTAAAGGGGAGCTCGAGTGACTGTGATTTAGACTCACACCTCCGACATCGAGATAAAATCTGAGTCAGTGACAGTGATGGATGGAGCTGATCTACTACCACCTAGCTACTGCCAGTTCAGTGATACCGTACAACTGCAAAAAAGTACTGCCAGATATGTCATTGTGCTACTGTATCATGCTACTGCAACATCCAACAGTGAACTACGTATAAAAAAAATTGTTTGGAATTATTCCACTATTACAGCGTTTGCTCTATAATAACAAAGAACCTTCATTATACTTCATTCATATTGATATTTCCTAATAACATATAATATAAAGACCATGTTATCACCCCTACATCCACAAGGATCGAACAATGAAATTGCAATAAACGTATCAGCCCTATGAAAAATCCCATCACAATGCTTTTTTCAACACTAAATCTTACAATACCCTAAATAACTTATTGGTCGAATAAAGACTTGCAATAAACGTATCAGCCTATTGAAAAAACATATCACAACGCTATCTTCACCACTAAATAATACAATACACTGAATAACTTATTGGTCGAGAAAAGACTTGCAATAAACGTATCAACCCGTCGAAAAAAATTTCATCACAGCGGTGCCTACGTCAGTAATTAAAACGTTATGTATAAACCTTTACTATTATAAATAATTAAATCCTACACATACAACCAATCTGCTATGTACCTCATACAGGTCAAAATCACCCAATGAAAAATTCAAACATGGATGTTTTAATTCGATAAATACATAAACTAATAAATAAATATATCATGATATACAATAAAATCAATAATAATATATACTACACGTAATCATAAACGATCGACAACAATCACCACCTAGGCACGTTTCACGCTACCGACAAGCGGGCTTATATGGAGTCCTACCCCCCGAGCATATTTGAAGTCCTACCCCCGGGCATATTCTGAGTCCTACCCCCGGTCACATTCAGAGTCCTATCCCCGGGCATATTCGGAGTCCTTCTATCTACTGTCATAGCTCACGAAAGCTGACTCGTGGTTGGGCGTGCCTGGCTATACTGCCTATCACTCGCTTAGAAATAATAGAAAGGGCGGTGGTGTGTCTGTATTAATTAGGGAGGAGCAGGAGTCAGAAGGTTTATCTAGGTTTTGTTTTGTTAATGACCTCTTCGAAATATGTTCTGTCCAAGTAACCATTGATAGGCATTATTTCAATGTTTTAGGCGTTTACCGACCAATCATGTGTTGGTTTTATCAGTACTTTCTTCGAGTTATAGATGTTGACGAATTAACCAATTCATTTAGTGTTTTTTTTATGTGACTTTAACTTCAACGTGCTGCCTTCAAACCTTCCTAATGCTACGGAAACTTATATATTTGAATTCAGATCCGTACACTTTTTGCCATATATATCTGTCCCAACTTGTGTGAGTGAACAAAATTTCTCCCTGATTGACCATATTTGGGTAAACTCTCTCACTTCCTATAAATCAGGCGTCTTCCCAGTACATATTTCTGATCACTATCCAATGTTCATTAGTGTGCTGAACATCTTTCCTAAGCAATTCGAGCCTTTCAGAAGCGAGTTCCGATGCCATGATGAGAAAATTATAGTAAATTTTAAAATTCACAATTAAAGAATTAGTAAATATTTTTTCTACACACGATGGTCTGTCTGTAGATGTTCGTTGAACTGAGTTCTGCCATTTGTTGTAAGCAGCCTATACTGAGTGTTGTCCTGTTAAGGTGAAGCATTCGATACCGTCGATCACCAGATTTTGATAGTTAAACTCAATTAGATTGGCCTCAGAGATTTCAGCCTTAAATGGATAAAATCTTATTTTGCTAATAGAGTTCAGTACGTTGAAATGAACGGAAAACAATGGACATGTGGGAGATAAAACCCACAATGCCTCGTTGGAGGAAAGAAAATTGTAAATTGTATATTGTTGGAACCATTTAGTTCAGTATGACGTGGACATCATGAGTTTAGGAATGTATGATTTGTGGCAGTGGTCCTTGATTTCTCCCCTTCCCATCCCTTTCTCAACTTCCAATGGTGTTCTCGCTCTGTGCTGCCTCCTAGATGTTTTCCCTTTGACGTATGGTATAAGGCGAGGTAATTTCCTTCATCTTGGAAGTATATCGTTCTAAGATTTTCTAGTAATTAAAATGCATACCATGGTTTTTAAGATAATATGATTGTATTATGGTAAGAAAGCGTAAGTCGTGGTTGTTGTAGATTGAAGTAAACCATCTTGTGTTCAAGAATGTCCTGAGTTTCCGTGCGTATGTTGTTAACAGCCGGCGGGCTTGAAAGATGATCGCCGCTTGGGTAAGAAGCTGAGGGAGTCAGTGCGCGTTTAATCATAACGAGTGTCGGTCGTACCGTGGTTTCTATCAGGACAGAAGCACCTTTTGGATACCTTAACTTAACTATTGGCTAGAAGCAATGTTAGTAACTGTAGCAGTTAGAAAGAACTAACATGAGTTAGGTAGATACGACGAAAGCTGTAGTCTAAAGTAGTTCGTTAGTTACAAAAATGACAGTGTATAGAAGAGAAGACAGCGACGCCATTGAAGTGGCTATTCGAGAAGGCAGCGACGCAATTGAAGTGGCCATTCGATGAAGACAAAAAGCCCGCCAAAATCCAATTAAGTTACCAGGGTGTATCGTAATATATGTAAAGAAGAATCAGTGTGCAAAGTGATTAGGGAAAGGAAATAATTCCCACACGACTCCTATAACTTTGGAGTGCCTCATGGGTCGATATTGGGTCCTCTTCTCATTCCGGTGCATATCAATGACATGAGCAAATTCTCGGGGAAACTCTTTTTCGTACACTTTGCTGACGACACGACGTGTCCTTGTCGGGTGTCAGCGTGGCTGATTTGGTCCTCACTTTAAATACTGAACTTCAGAAAGTTGACTCATGGCTCTGTCAAATAAGCTATCACTGAATTAGGCAAAGACTGTCTACACGATTTACACCAACAAAAGTCAATGATTCTAACGCACGTGTGACGTTTCGAAGTACAGAAGTTTGTGAAGTGGATAGATCAACTTAAATTTAATTACCATGTTACCGAAATTTGTTCAAAGATGTCAAAGACCTACGGGATATTTCATCGCTCAGCATCCATCGTCCCCTCTCATGTACTAAAGAGTATGTATCTGTCACTGGTAATTTCCTTATATTGGTTATGGTGTTGAAGTGTGGGGCGACTCCTGCAGGACTAAACTTGACAGACAGTGCAGTATTCAGGATCGAAGTACAAAATTGTTGAGATCTCATACTCCTGGCAACCTCGATGTTAGACATAGTAAATTATGTCTCCTTTCGTATGTGAACGTGTTTGAATATTTCACTCTCCCCCAAAAAAATCAGTATTTCATTTTGCACGAATTCAATTATTTTCATAATCGTTTACAATCATATCAGGTGCCTCATTTAATTAACACTTGGTTTAAATCACAGAGTCGCTTAAACCTACCCTTTTATCACTTATCTTCGTGCCAATCAGTTTTTCCATACAACTCTATATTTCTATGAAATAGAAGACGACTAAATTCTTATAAACAACTAAATTCTTATAAACCCTTCAAGAAAAACTTTAAATTTTTGTAATTGGAGGGGACGCGGGCTGGGCGATAGTATTGATTATTGTCCAACGTCTATGTATCCCTGCCCTCTGGGGGGCCACTGTGTCTTTCTCACTGTGAGATCGGTGGAGCCCCTGGCAAGGTTGGCGTCCTCTGGTTGCCTTGGCACAACCCAGGGCGGCGGATGCCGCTAGGCGGGGGAACGCCTGCTATATTCTACTGCGACGTATTCATGCTTATAATGGAGTGGCGTTCCTTCTCTGTGCTGTATTGCTGACTGGTACCTACGATAGAGGTATTGTAATAATCTAATCTTGTTGTAGCACGCAAAATGTAAATTTTCTCAATCGAATCGTTGATTGTAGATCTGATTCTATTTTATCAAATCAGGAATTAAAAACTATCGTACTGTGTTTTTGTTAGTCATATGTTTTACCTCCTTGACTGTTTTTTTCCGCCTTGTTTTGGTTTGGTACATGGTCGCGACCTGTGTTTTCATTTAAACTTGTATGTTTTGACATAATGATTTACATATATGAATAAATGTGACTTTTACTCGTCAATGCTGACAAATATACCGTCGATATTCTTTCAAATTTTGCCCGAATAGACTCTCTAAACATGGGCTTGATTTTATATATATGCATGTGTGTGTGTGAATTCAATAAAAATCATTATTATTATTATCATTCTTATTTATTTCGACTTTTCATATGCGTTACCAGTGTGAATAAACGAAGAAGATCTTGTCAAATAATGA
>SDVV010000349.1:0-33238 GCA_016164225.1 Gammarus roeselii | reverse complement strand
TAACGCCACCGATGACAAGGACTAGACTCGCCAGAAGGGAATACAATGGCGACAGAGCGAGCAGATAAATTAACGCCACCGATGACAAGGACTAGACTCGCCAGAAGGGAATACAATGGCGACAGAGCGAGCAGATAAATTAACGCCAATGATGACAAGGACTAGACTCGCCAGAAGGGAATACAATGGCGACAGAGCGAGCAGATAAATTAACGCCACCGATGACAAGGACTAGACTCGCCAGAAGGAAATACAATAGCGACAGAGCGAGCAGATAAATTAACGCCACCGATGACAAGAACTAGACTCGCCAGAAGGGAATACAATGGCGACAGAGCGAGCAGATAAATTAACGCCACCGATGACAAGGACTAGACTCGCCAGAAGGGAATACAATGGCGACAGAGCGAGCAGATAAACTAACGCCACCGATAACAAGGACTAGACTCGAGACGCATCAAGACCCTGGTTACTACAAACAAGACACCGTAGCAGTAATATAAAGAATCAGATTCATGCAGGCTATTACCACGGAGAGAAATCAATCAGTAAGTTAGCCTTTATAGAGGAGCATTCGTTAAGTTAGCCTTTATAGGAAATAACTTCTTAAACTAGCCTGTATAGAAGAACAATTGTAAGTAGGGACGGCCAGCTGCAAGTGAACCCACGGACCGATTAATTTGAGCCTGTGGTGAACAGCAGCTGTTTAGTGCAGAAGATGACCAACAATCTCATAACCATCAGACGGCCACATATGATAGTTGATGCTTTTAGCACTAGTACACTAGAGCACTAGGAGGGCACGTCAGGTATGTTCTTTACAGCAAGAAAGAAACCGAAACTAGTGCACTAGTTTTATTGATTTCGCAAAGGAACCATTGAATAGTAATTGTGTAATTGCTTGACCTAACAAATTAGGGTCGATAACTCAACGTTTGGATTATTGAACGTCTGAAAAATTGGTCTTGCACCTAGTCACAGAGTGCCGTTTGTATAGACGCGACATCAATATAGTTTGTGGTATAACGCTTTAGTATCTCATCATTCACAGGAGGAAAGCAGGGAGTCGCCAAGAGTTTTTGTAACGTGTACACGAGCAGATAGCCTAGAGGACTTACAACCATGAAAACGGCATGTATGGCGAGAAACGGGTTTCGTAATAAAGATGGACAGGTAGGGTTCATTTCTTGTTTTAAACGGGGTCGTATTTTGCAGTAAATTGCTGAAACCCCTTCAATGTTTGCAGTCCGGTCAAAATAGACCAAGTCATCGCAAAGAACGGGAAATTCACAATCAGATTAGTTGGAACAAATTCATAACTTAGTAATCTCGAACTTTGTTCGGTTGTGTAAGGCCTACAGCAGCCGGAGGAGTACATCCTGGTTAGTGAAAAGACTAGCTCAAGCAGCAGAATGCGCCAGATTCTTGCTGAGTAGAGGTGTAAGGATATGACTTTCATCTCTTAAAAAGGCGTCCTAAAGAAACCTGCATATGATATCTGAACTCCTTTTAAAAATACAGAGAGCAGATGATAACAACGTCAATCGACTTACCACTCCGTTGTGGAGCGTTGGAATCCTCAGAGGAAGAAAAAGTCCAGCACAAAAGGTTAAGGTCCCAAGATCGAAACCCTTTCTGGCTGAAATCTAGAAGAGTATCCAAGCCAAGGGAAGAGTTAAATCTAAATATTGTTTTAGTCCTTTAAATTGGATTATAGAGCAACTCTTGTAAGAGTGACCTGTAGTTATATAAATGATCCATGAATAGAATACCTATTCGTGTGTCAGACCGTTGCGGTGCAATGATAGGAATAAATAGAATACTGATTTTTGTGCTAATCAACTCGGAAAGAGAACTGGTGAAGAAATTGTGATGAAAGTTTAAACTAATTAATAATACGAGATCGTAAAGACTAGAAGGGAAACAGGTACAAATCAAAGTGAACTTTACATGGTCTTCCTGGTCACACAAAGCCACAAGAAGGGTCTAAATATTGGTATACAGCGCTTGTGATGATAGCGGAGACCAGGGGGGGAACGAAGTCATGTTTTGATAATGTATAATAGCTGGAATGTAGATAAGCTATCGCCTGGCCTTGTAATGGGGTTGGCCGTCAAAGAGAAATGATATTGCGTTTACTAGTGACTGAGCTGGTCCTGGGCTGCAGGGGATAGCCCATCTGACATCAACGCTTACAGAGAGTGTTAAAGCCGACTACGAGTCGCCGAGATGCGTGTTCCGAGGATTGGGGGTTCATGAATAACCTGGAAGCGCACACTGACACCGAGTGTAGCAAACAAGGGAAAGAATATAGGAACAACTGTGGACGCAATGCGACGGTCAAGCTGCTCAGAATGCGGCAGGCTCAGACAGCACTGCAAGAAGTCATGACGTTCACTCCGAAAAGCCTCGTGTATTGGTTGGGACATGATGGACGAAGGCTACTGAAGATTGTACAACCCTCCACCTGGGACGCCAAAGACATTCTTGGGTAAAATAAGACGCAAAAAACTGACGTTTGAGTTGAGGGAGCAGTGGATACAAACCGATAGAGGATAAATTGATTTCCATTCGTTGCTGTGAAGATGAGAACGGTAAGAGCCACACTTAGTCGTGAGTATGTTCCTGTCATGCTCTTACCCTCCTCACAGGACTTAACCGACGGTTGCAAGTCTGGAGATGAGGCGGGCTGCTGAACTCGGAACCTTAGGGCGCATTAAGACAGGGAAGTCTAGTTTGCCATGAGCATTAAGTCGTGACGCGAAGCAACTGGTGGTCAATAATTCAAACAATAAGAGTTTGTGCAGGCCACGCAAACTCCCGGCCCCGCTCCCGCCAGTGCCAGGGACGTCCGACACGGTTCTGTTCGTGATAAAACGTGTGGTCGAGTGCACGCTTAGCGAATAATCGGCACTAAAAAGTGCACATTCAAAATAACATGGCAGCTCAGGAGATGGTGGCTACACGTAAGCGTAAGCAAAGCTCGACTCCCCCAACCGTCCCCCACGACGACGCGAGGGATGTACGAGAGCGGGGGGGGGCAGGTTGGCCAGCCTACACAGATAGGCCTGTCCGCATCTATTGTTCAGACAAGTACGAGAAGGAGGTAATACAGAAATTGGCTTTTTGCCTAGTGATCAGAGACCTTAATGTCCATGCCTAGCCTATTCTTATGGCCTCCAAACAATTGGCAATAGAGGTACTGCCAACGAGACGTGGAAGCCTGGAAACTTGGGTTGTTGACCCATCTCGTCAGACCGGTTAAGATCCACTGATCATGGTTTGGCGTCTTTAATATTATTTATGCGGAAGGCTGGGGACTAACACGCCGGATGGCAGCGATAAGAGAAGGGACAGTGCGTTAGATAGTTCACTCAATTCTACCTTTCTGATGTATGCTATGTAAGCTCAGAGACGTTCAAATTACTAGAAACCATAACGGGACGAGGATCTATGAGGAATGTAGGGTTTTTTGTTTTTCGGTGAACTGGAGGTGGTCATCCACAGCCACCTTCACTATGTTAGTGGCACCATCCAAAAGCCACTCTTCAAAGGTAGGTACGTCAACGAGTGTGTTTTTTACAGAAAACTGTGTTAAAAAGTTTCGATGAATCGAGATACCAGGAACCAAGCTGTTCCCAAGGGCAAGGAGAAGTTATACCAGAGCATGGAAGAGGGGAGCACTGCTGTACTATTTGTACAGTTAAAATATTGAAGAATTGTTAAACTCTTTTATCTCGCCATAATGGAGACTGAAAACAAACGTTCATTACGGCCCACTAACTGATAGAAACTGATAGAAATGCAAAGACCAACTCATGGAGGTGTGAACAACCTGGCGAAGTGCAGTAACTAGTTGGGGGATATAAAGGTCTGCAAAGAGCTCGTGATTACCTTTACAAATATGTAAATACACTGTAGGCATTCGCTCACCAACCCTTGCCCCTTTCGCCTCACCCCACCCCTTACATGGCCCTGCCTCACCACAGGTTGAGTGGTACTGGTCGGTGGTTAGGGATGAGCGTGCGTTTTAGTGTATCCGCGAGGAGGTAGGAAAAGCAGCTGGCCACTGTGCCGACCCCTCCTGCTCACCTTACCACATGTTGAGTTCGTAATTGCTTGCACGCATGGCAGATGCGGCTATTGAAACTGAATTCTCTTTCGGTAAGAATACCATGAAGATGTGGCAAGGGCCTCTCATCCTACTTCAATAAGATGCCTCCCCAAGCAAGGATTGAAAGGGAAGGCTTAATGGAGAGACGAGTAACTGAGAACAGAGCAAGTTTTCCATTTTCCTCACCTAGGTAAGAGCTGGGCGCCGTCGAGAATGAGCGCCAGCCGCCAAGTGCAGACTCATTTGCCTGGCTGTCGCATGCCTAAAGTAGCCGACCCGAATACCAAGACATGACTGAAGCGCGAGTTATAAAAATTTTCAGATCGGTGATTTCCGAGATCGCCTTATTGCGAGGTTGACTAATTAAGAATTCTCGAATCTCGAATCTCGGGTTGTGGTCGCCACCCGTGATTGCTGAATTATTAATGTTTTCACTTTTTAGAGCTGCATTCCCACTGTAAAATTTTCTACTCTTTCCAATGGCGATGCGTATTTTGATGGTACTGTAAACAATAAAAAGCATACAGTTTAGTGCAAAAAAATACCCAACTTCCGAAGATCAGCCACGAAACCATCCGGTCCATTTATACAACGGAATACATTTATTTTCATACATACCGCTTTCATCGCATGAGTTGGCTTAACTTTCTGGCGGTGGACGCCGTTCCAATAATCTGTCGCCGCTTCATGTTCTCCGCTACATAAACGCTATGCACATAGAAACATCACAAAGAAAAACAGCATCAAACTGAACAATACTAGTAGTTTACATAAACTAGTTCGTTTTCAATGGTCAATATCCCATGAGCATGAACATGCATGCAGGAATAGAAGATTACTGCCTGTGCTACACGAGGGACACACTGACCAACATTAATAATATACCACATAGAAGCCGTTGGACTTCCATTGCTCAATTGTATATTCCCTGTAAAGCAACACCTATTGGCAGGCACTGCCTGTGTGCACACGAACTAATGCAGTTCTCGTCATCCAGCCCTTTATTGCAAACAAGTCCTTTACCAGCCATGATCAACTGACTTTGTTAGGGCCACGTCTGCACCCTTGCCGAGAACCTCACGCGCGACGGCAGAACCAATTGAAAGGGATAACATCAAGGAAAGATTGAAACACCTCGGCCTATTCTGTGAAGTGACTTGTTGCACAGCAAAGAGAGTGCACAGTTCCCTACGAAGGGCTCATCTCAGCCTCCTCGTTAACTTAGATACATCACTTGTTTCAATCAACCTAGTAGCCACGTAGCCACTACGCTACATTGCATTCAATAGGCCTATGGGAGGCTTGTCCCCTCTCAAACTACCCTACATCACGTCTATGCGGGACAGCCTTCCAGAGGCCTCGCCGCTCGCTATTACCAACACACATCACTCGTTCATCAGGTTATACGTCGTTTTTTCATAGCCGAGGCGGGATCAGATTGACGGCGCTTCTTGGTAAGAGTTTTCTCCTGTTCCTCTTCTGCGGGGATGCGTTCACAACTGCTGCTAGAAAGGCTCAACTGTTGGCGAGCCTCACATTGTTGGTGCGAGAGTTTGGCTTCTTCCTTCAGCTGATCCTGTTGCCAGTTCGCTAATTCCTTCTCCTGATATGTCTGCTGCTCAAGCTCTTCCTCACGTGCCTGCTCATTCTGTTCTCTGTATTGCTCTCGATAGCCGTCCACACAACCAATAGCGGCGTCTATTTCGTCGACTATCATGTGAATAGATCTATTGTTGCAGGCATCGCGAGGGACGATGTTCTCTGAACTCTCTTCCCCACCACTTTGAGAATGCGTCACTCCTGTCACTGTTTCTGATACAGCAGCAAGAGTGGAGGCTGCGGCATCAGTACAAGCGAAAAGAGGCGACTTCTCATGCTGATGAATGGTTTGCATCACTTTTCGGCCTCCATGACCACACTGCTGCAGGAACGCCTCTAGATCAAGAGGCTGCGGCTGCACGCTACCCACGACATACGGCTCTCCTTGCAAGAATTGATAACCCTCTTGTTTACACGAAAGAGGGGCTTGAAGCACATATGGGGCCTGAAGTACTTGTTGTTGTTGTTGTTGTTGCGACATCAGTTCAGGTGATGGTTGGGCAACGAGTGGCTGTAGAGGGGTCAGCGATGCCTCTACGTTGGGTGCTTTTGGAGCAGCCACTGACTCAACCGTATAGTGGCACCTGATGTTTCCTGAGGGGTCTGTGATCACTCTTTGGTACTGGACAGCAGAGATGAGGGAGAGAGGGTCAGTGGTGGACCACAAAGATTGAGGAGTGATGGAGGACGCTGGTAGAAAAGAAGGAAGGGGGTTTACAATACACACGGCCGGCTCAGGCTTCTTTGCCGCCGATTCGGCCAGTTTAGAGCCAACGATGGTTCCAGTAACAGTTGGCCGAGGCTTTGGTTTCCTCCCCTTTTTATTTTCAAGCGCAGATCTGTTATTCATTCCAGCAACAACAGGTAGAGTCAGGATTTGCTTTGCCACTCGTCCTGGGACGCCTATCTTCAATTCGTGGTTTGCAGAAGCAGTCACATCGTGACCGAGGAAGCCACTGCCAACGCTGCCATCAGGGTTAGTGCCGCCTCTTCTTGTATTAGCATAGCTGATCATCGACCAGATGGATCAAGGCGATTGGGGGAGAAAAAAGCGACAACTAATGAGTAGAAAGCAAAGAAGACAAGTTAGTGCAGCATGGTTCATGAATCAAACAATCAAGTTAGTGCAGCATGGTTCATGAATCAAACGATCAAGTTAGTGCAGCATGGTTCATGAATCAAACGATCAGGTTAGTGCAGCATGGTTCATGAATCAAACAATCAAGTTAGTGCAGCATGGTTCATGAATCAAACGATCAAATTAGTGCAGCATGTTTCATGAATCAAACAATCAAGTTAGTGCAGCATGGTTCATGAATCAAACGATCAAATTAGTGCACCATGGTTCATGAATCAAACAATCAAGTTAGTGCAGCATGGTTCATGAATCAAACAATCAAGTTAGTGCAGCATGGTTCATGAATCAAACAATCAAGTTAGTGCAGCATGGTTCATGAATCAAACAATCAAGTTAGTGCAGCATGGTTCATGAATCAAACGATCAGGTTAGTGCAGCATGGTTCATGAATCAAACGATCAAGTTAGTGCAGCATGGTTCATGAATCAATCAAGTTAGTGCAGCATGTTTCATGAATCAAACAATCAAGTTAGTGCAGCATGGTTCATGAATCAAACGATCAAATTAGTGCACCATGGTTCATGAATCAAACAATCAAGTTAGTGCAGCATGGTTCATGAATCAAACAATCAAGTTAGTGCAGCATGGTTCATGAATCAAACATTCAAGTTATTGCAGCATGGTTCATGAATCAAACAATCAAATTAGTGCAGGCAGCCCATGACAAAACTATTCAGAGCAAACTCCATCAACTGCTTGCTAGGGAAATAAGGTTTAATGGGAACGAAATTTGAGGAGAGTGGTAATTTTGAAAATAACACTGAAGGGTTCAGTAACTGTATCTTATGTGAAATATCTCGTAAATCGGCGACCGGAGCAGTCAATGATGGTTTGATTACTATAGATGATCCAAATAAATATTGGTTACAAGGCAACAGAAACAAGAGAGGGATTTATAATGAGTCAGCCACCTCATTGACAAGAGCCAACGAATGAATATTAGTTCAGGACCAAATTGCCAAATGAGAGAAACGGTACAGCACACAAAGTCATTGTAACACTAAGTGAAAGTATGAAAAATCAAACAAAATCAAACATTTATGTGAATAGATTTTGTCAATGAACAAAAAAGAGCAAGATAAACATCATATTGAAAAGTGGAAAATGAAAACATTAAAACAGGTTGAAAGATCAAACTGCAAGTGTTTTAGCTGCCACATTTCAAAAATTTGCCACAGGAATGTTAAATTTGGAGTCAAAATCTCATGACGCATTATGAATGTTGGTTACTTCGAAAAATAAACGATGTCTTGTCACATGCCATGACAATGTGACTTCGGTTTGACAAGTAGCTATATGGTGTTTAGTATTGTGCCTTACTCTCTTTGAAACTGTAGCCCACATCAGCTGACGTCAGCAGAGCAGATCAATCTGGCATCAGCAAACATAACTCAGATATTCAAATGTTACTCAACAAATTTAATACATTAAATGTAAAATCTAATTTTGGATCAAGACTAGCATATTGAATCAAATTAAAATCAAGTGATGTTAATGAGCCAGGCATAGCACATTCAATTACAGAGACTCCTTTAGAGATTTGGTGAAGAGCTTTGTAAGGTGAAAGTCCTTTAGCAATGGAAAGATAAGAAGAGAAAGTAAACAGAGATACCTTGACAATTATAGCGAGACAGCTGCTAGCTCTGTACGTAAATCATAAATCATTTTGTGAAGATGAAATAAACCAACCAATGAAACGAAACAATAAGCAGTTGTCGACAGAAACACACGCCAACTTATGGCCTCAAGCAAGATGATTGCATAACGCATCTAAGTGATTACGAGAGGAATATTTCCGCAGAATAAAAGGATTGAATTCAATTGAATTAGCTGCTGCTGTGAGCCACACCTTTCTGCAGATCAAACATTGCATTGTGTCTGTTCCAGAATGAATTTAACGTGAATTGAATTCATGCAGCAGAAACATCAACAAATAGTGATCCAACAGATGGCCGTTTATGAGCACACCAGGAATGGGACGAGAACTTTCCGCTGGTAGCTAGTGGCGGTTGATAATACAGGAATATTAGTTAGATAAACAAAACAATTGGCTTAACGGCATGGAGCCACAGGAACATGCAATGGAAAAATTCAAGCAAGCAAAATTAGGGAAACACAAAAATATACCATTAGGAAATCGACCACAGCATGTTATCAGAATAATTGTACACGGTTCTCAAATATTGCGGGCTTAACTAAAGAGGTGCAGGAGGAAGTATAGGTGATGAAAGCAGGGAAAGCACCTGATATGAACTCAGCTACGAATGAGTGCTTAGAGAGGGGTAGCGTAGGAGTAGTCGAGTCGGCAGGATTAGTTGTTGCACAATACATGTAAGTTGTACCGGAGAGTGCTAAAAAAGGAGGATTAGAGACGACACTGCACGAACGGTGCGATAGGCAAAGAATAGAGTGGCTTTAAGAGTGGCAAAGGGTGAACAGATCAGATTTATGCAGAGAGACGAATCTGTTTGCAATACCTTGCAAAGTTAAAGGATGTGAGCGGGCCTCCGTCGATCTGGAAAAGGACAACGGCAGGGTCGACAGTGAGACGTTGTGGATGGCGCTGCGCTTGTGCGAAGTGGATGGAAATTTGTCAGGAGTATCCAGTTTCTAAGTTGGCAGCAGAGCATGTGTCTGGGGAGCGAGTGCTTGGTTCCCAGTGGAAGTGGGACTGAGACGAGGTTGCATAAATCTGCCTGGCTATTCTGTCTCAACATGGATAAGAGAAGTCAGGGAGGTTAACGCAAATGTACTGTGTTGAGGGTTACAGTTGTTAGGAGTGAATAGACGGAGTTGGCAGTTGTGTCATCTGCTGGCAGAAATGAATTGATTGATTGATTTGGGCCTCATTTCCACCAGAGCCTCAACGTGAGTCATAATAGGCTCCCCCGTAGGGCGCGGTCAGATTTGAAGAAGTTAGGTATGGTAGTATGGGGAGATTGGCCGAGTGTGTTAGAGGAAGAAGCTGCGAGTTTATGTAGGAAAATGTTGGGTAATGAGAAATTCGAGAAACGACGATGGAAGATTGATCAGTGTCAACTTATGGATTGTTGTTAGACCAAAATCTATGTTTCAAGTACCAGGCCCTCATGTAGAGAAAACTGGACTAGTGGAAGCTGGGTAAAATCTACAGTGAAGGGTGTAAAATGTTTGAGGCGTTGTGGAAGCTAAGAGAGGGTCGTACAAGGGGGTAGTTGTTCCAGCTGTGCTCCACAGAGCAGAGACGTGGGAAGCAAGAGCAAAAGAGGAAAAATTTGAGTTTTTGGAATCAAATACATGAGAGATATGAACCTCAAAGACATGGAGGGATATGATAAGGAAAATCGAATTAGAACGGGGATGGTGAGGAAGTTGGAGTGAAATATTTTCACATGTTTTGAGAACCGGTCTCAGAAACGTTCAGGCACATGGGGGAAAATAAATGATAGGAGATCGATGAACAGGGTGATGTAAGCAGAGGTGAATGGGCTAAGGCTTAGAGGAAAGACTGAAGTTTGAGTGAATGGTTGGCATGAAACAGCTTAAGGAAGGAGAGACATCAGGAAAGACGTAGCAAAAGGGTGTGCAACGGATAAGCGGGAGTGGGGAAATAATTTTGAATTAAAATTTTGACGTGGCCCTGATGTGCATTCCCTCCCTTGGCATCTGGTCGACAAGCGGGATGGACGTGGGTGGAAGCAGGCCTGGCAATTATGTAGCAGCAGGAGTAAGCCCGTGAAAGCTGTCGGGCCCTGCTGTTGACTGATTTTGGACCACACTCCGAATCAAATCAGGCGTGTTGCGAGGTCCTGTTTGGACCCTTTTGTGATAAAGGGTGACGTTTTGGCAAAACGAGTGCATGGTAGGAGTGTTAGGTGCGACTGGTTGTTGGCCACCCCCATCTGGGAGATTATGTTTTGCGTCTGGAAACCATATTAAAATCATTTTGACTGGATTGCTATGACTGCAAAATTCAAGTATAACACAGACAGCGACACATTCTGCTAAATGTGGTGCCTTTTATCGAAGTCTAGGACGATGA
Source organism: Gammarus roeselii (assembly GCA_016164225.1). Lineage (NCBI taxonomy): Eukaryota > Metazoa > Arthropoda > Malacostraca > Amphipoda > Gammaridae > Gammarus > Gammarus roeselii. Next base: position 22,366 of record SDVV010000349.1, on the reverse strand, counting down.
ACCCCTCAAGATTCAAGCCAGTTGGCAACTGATTTGAAACATTATTCCTTCTTGAACACTCCACCAGCAGGCACGATCTCACGGATCACCACACAACACAGCTCAACGGTAGGAACAATAATGGCAGGTAATGTTTTTTGTCATCATTCAAACAATACAGATGTGTACAATGTTAAGCAGATGCTGATATCACGACTGGAACGGGGATATTTATTTCAAGTCCAGCATATGCATCACGGTACTTTCAGTGTTGTATTTCATTGGAACATATTCATATGCTCATTTTCAACACAATACACAAAACACCTTTCACGGCCTAGAGAACTGCTCAAGTCCCTGGCTTTTCAGAACAAAGACATAGATTTTCAAAGTGATCACCCTACTTATTGCATATATCACTGAGAAACATTAGGGATCCGCACTAGTTAGTCCACCAAGGCTTAATGAGTACAGTACTGTTACACTGCAATCTGTAGTTATACAATGCCTAGCCCGTACAACAGGCCAGAAGACATTTAGCTGCTCTGTCTATAAATTTCATTTCAGAGGTGACTGCTCGTCGATGTTCAATTGAAAAAAATTCTCCAGATTAATATTAGCTACTTAAAGATAAGTCAACATTACTTAAAAGATTCATGGCGAATTGTAATCCGTTTCAATCACTTGGCTGGTGCTTATTTACAGTAAAACCTTATACAGCTAAAACAGTCAAACCTTGAAACTGATCTGAAATATTCCGCATTACCTAACCTTGCATATTTATTGTCCCAATAGAGGCCTAATAGTTGAACGTTCAATGGGCCCAGCTTGAATACCTTCAACTGGGAAGCAACGGTCAAAATGCTGTCAAAATGCTGTATTTTGCCCACCACTGACTAGGGCATACCGTCAGAGAAGGGCAGATGAGGACGACAATCCCGTGCCGTTCACTAAACAATAAATTGTCACCCTAGTTCATTTGTTGCTCTCATTCGGAATAAACAACAGCAGAACCAGCTCAGTTTTGCCTTTTTGATTCACTTTTAAAGACATAACAGCTATTAGCTAATATTACAGCTAAGAAGAATCATATATTTCAGAGTAATCCAGTGTATCTTTGTTGTAAAAGAGATCTTAAATAGCTTGTAAGAATTAAATTCTCGTCCTGAAGAATAAAATCTTTGTCTTGCTGTTTCAAACACCATCAAACTTGGCGGCTTTCAACGAAAAAAATAGTATTTTTCTAACTGTAGTAGCTGCTGGAGATTATATGGTCACATTAATTTTTTTTCACCATAAACAGAGCTAAAATTGGGAACATTTCATGCTTGCCATGTGATGTTTGGTCATCTTTAACCGTTAATTAATAAATTCTTGAATACTCAAAGCCACAGATAGCGTTTCCAAAATCTCGGCACATGCTGAAGTCACGACCTCAATCCATGGTGAAGTCATTCGTGGAAGCAGATGTTGCGTTGAGGCCCATACCCACACTCAATAACCCAAGTGGAAGGGCAACATTTGGAAAGAGGAACACTATGCTTCTATTACTTTCCGCATAATTAAGTAGTCATCAAAATGTGGAAAAAAATCCAAGCATTGATATATAAATTAAATGAATTAAATACTACTGAAACACATCCCTGTATGATATCAGGGTAGATAATTAGAGACATGAAAAATATCATGGTAAAGGAGCCAAACTAAGCAATACATAAGATAGTTAATTTCACTACTCAAGTCTACAATTAAAATAACGAAGATTTTTAGGAAGTAGAAGATAAGCGAACAAAACAATTTCAACTAATTCCAACATCACATATGAACTCTCAGACTAAGTCACCAATTTGGCCTCAAACTGTAGTACTTACGGTGAGTTGCCTTTGTCGAAGCGTCCGCCCTCCCCCCGCACTCTGTTCATGGCGTGCCGGTGACGCGACTCGTGCAGATACTTCTGCTGGCACAATAGTATACCTTCATTAATTACAAGGGATTATCTCTCCAATTGCATTATCTAGTGTGAATTACGCCATCTAGTGCCTCCATTTATTACAAGGGATCATCACTAACAGCAATACCAACCCACTGAAACTTGTTCAGTTTGCATTTAAGACAGAAATTCACCACATAAAAACCAATTTAATATTTTATACGAGCTACTGAAGCAGTGATCATGCCAATTATTAAATCAAAGTAGAACCCAATAAGGTGTTGAGGCAGCTTCACATAAAGCCTTTGTGCATTAGTGGAAGATATGTGAGCAATCCAATGCTCGTTTATTTATTTATTAGTTTCTTATGAAAATAGACTAATACCTCTTCAATTTACATTTTCGAGAATGCAGATCATATCATATGACGTTACCATATACAATTCCAAAACCTGCACATTAGTACGGGATGTTTTTTATAAGAACAGTAATATTGCAAGCATCTATTGCAATTAATAAGCGTATTGAAGAAAAAATAACTATTGTTACTCACTTCAAGTATTTGTCATTGTTTTTGAATATTCGATTCAAGAGAACAATAGAACAAGCTCCACAGTGTCACTTTTCATCTTACTTACCAAACGTGGAAGTTTTTACTCGAGTGATAGACATGCCTGTGATCTCACCCACGCCCGAGTACTTAAGAGATCTATTATCTAGTGAAAGTGGCTTGAAATTCATTTTACAAAAACCGCTGAAGAACACCAAGTACTGTTCCAAGTTCAACGGTTTGCTACAAGATATTACTGAACAGACTGGTGTTTCATAGCCAATTAGGCTACCTCATGAATTGCGGGTCCTGACATTCATTTTTTGAACAGCTACCTAAATGGAGACCGTGAGTAGATCTCTACTCCACGTATAAGAATTAGTGTCGCCTCAGTCACTCGTGGAACTCCAGGGCCTAAATTAACTGGATAAGCAAATCAAAAAGATTTTGAGAATAACAACAATCTAGCCGTAGATTCACCAAGCAAATTAGAAGGCTGCAAATATTTAAATTACCGGTTTAGTGTGTGTTGCGAGGCTCCCGGCCGGACCCTTTAGCGCAAAAGGGATGTTTGTTTGAGTGTATCAGTCGACACACCCCTTCCTGGGAGGTTGGACTTCGTGTCTGTAGCTGTGAAACTGTATAATCTCTACAGAGAAGGCACGAGAGCACGCAATAGATAAAAGTGGCGAATGGTTGTGAATGGACGAGTTCCGAATCGCTTTTCCGCCCTTGGCTTGGATAGAGAAACGGAATGGAAATGTATGCGGGAGGGCCGGCAGCCATTACGCAGGAGGTAAACCAGCAGAAGCTGTCAGGCCCTGCTGGAGTGCGTTGCAGGATCCTGATCAGTCCCTTAAGCAATAAAGAGCTAAATTTTGGTAAACGGGTGAATGCATTAAAAGAGTGTGAGGTGCACCTTGAAGTCTGTATCTGTTTAATCTCAAAATAAGCAAGCCATGTACTGCTTTAGAGATTCCTGCCATCATGCTTCAACACTCACCCTCCTCTCCTTTGGTATCCGGCCATCATTCTCTAGTTTGGCCCTGGCCTCCCTCCTCTTGACTATGCGGTGGTACTGCTTAGCATTGACGTATAGAGGCTCCTCCTCCAGTACCTGAGCGGCTCCCGTGATGGGCACACGTTGGATCTGTGGAACACTGGTGGTTGCCACTGCGCTGCCACTTGTGTTATTGACCTGTGTGAACAGAGGAGTGGTTTCATCATCCCGCTTTCACACAGCCGTCGAGGACCTTTTGTCCATCAGCTCCTCCTCATGTAACTATTCCTGAACCAGTCATTGCTGATAATCAAAAGAGAAGCTTTTTGTTCAATATGACAAAGTAGCAGCTGCTTGCAACCTTCTGCCCCTGAATGTCAAATCAGCAACTAGTGCTGAATTAGGTTATTAACAAGTTTTTTATAAGATTCGAGTTAGGTTACACGAACTCCTAAGGTGCCAAGCCCATACGGTCCCAGCACTGCCCGGGTGACAGTAGGGAGGATTGACACACTACCTACCCTGCTTCAAAGCCCCAAGGATTTGCAGTCGTCCTTGAGGTACCGGGCAATATTCGCCACAACACCTGCTGAGGGGGAAGATGAAGAGACAAAACGTGGATCCCATGAATGAGACCTACAATAAGTGTAGGAAATGGAAAGGAGAAAGAAGAAAAATGTTGCATGAAGCAAGTTTAGGATGGGGAGAAAAGGAGAGACAGTGAAGGGAGTTGAGTATTACGGGAAATTAGAACACTCAACCCGCTACCAGTGCCCAACAGATGCCTAGGGGGCTTCAAGCATTAGTGGAACTCACCATGACGACATTGGTAGGTAAGGTGGCATGCTGCTGCTGCTGTTGATGGTGAGTGACTACTCCGCCAACGGTGGTTGTCGTGTGGTGAGGGGGCGTGGCATGACTGTTATTTGGGGCAGGGCTTGCTGTGAGGTGGGTGGGACTGTTGGCAGTGGGCGGAGCCTGTATAGTTTGTTGGTGTTGTTGTGGAGTTGTGGTCAATTGAATTATGCTTCCTGAAACAAGGCAAAAATATCAACATACATACTTAATAAAATCCAATATGGTGGACAGTAGTTATGAACAAATATTCCTACTAAAGAAGTCAACTTGTAGCTCAAGTTGTAATTAAATTTTTCTGCTGGAATACACTTATATAAATTTCCATTGATCTATAACAAACAAACACATATTTACTGAAGAATTTGAACCGAAATGTTTGAACCACGCAGGGTAAAGTACATTTGTATAGCTGCCTAGTCTGACTGGTAAGCTATTCAAATTAGGAAAAGTACATTTGTATTGCAGCCTAGTAAATGACTGGTAAGCTATACAAATAAGAAAAATTCCATTAATTTGGTTGGAAACACCAGGGAACTCCAGACATCAGCTTCATGAATGCAGATTCAACATCCACATATTCCTAATTAATGTCACATACCATTGGAGAGTGCTCAATTCATTCATGAATAAAACTTGAATCTTTAAAAGAAAGATCTTCTCTGATTGATCAATAATGGCATAAAAAACAAGATAAGTCAAGGCTTTCTAGTGCACTGGAGTCAATGTCCTTCTGGCACCACCTGAAGAAACCAGTCTGAATGGTCCCAATCCACTGACCGGGTTGAGGTTGATGCTGTGTTATGTTGCCCTGACTGTCTATCTGTATTGGGTACAGGAGCGTCTGGCCGTCGGAAGTCTGGATGATTTGAGCAGCCTGTTGGGGGGCTGCTGTGGCGCCACTGCTCTGCAACACTATTTGGTTACCACCGCCCTGAGCAATAAGAGAGAAAATATTAGGATTCAAGAAAAAATGTGCAGTAAGATAAACTTCACATGACACAGTGAGCCTTGCATTATGATGTTCAAGAATTAGAGAATGTGGCATTATCCGTACACCACACAATGACAGTAATGCAAATAACTTATCCAATACAGCACATTTAATAATGTCATGTAGCTAGCTGCAGAAAAAATATGCAATGTTTTGGCGATGAAAAAAGGCCTACTTTACATCAGCAAAAGAGTTGAAAAGACTCACCTGTAGGCTTGAGATCGGCAGGACTTGTATCTGCTGCAGGTGAGGGTGCTGAGAGCTGGCCACCTGTATCTGGCCAGCTGGACCAGGGCTGTTGATGGTTTGGAGCATAAGCTGGCCATTGGCCGTTTGGATGAGGTGGGCCATCTTGAAAAAACAAAATAAAATGAACATTAGCAAGAAGAGCAATGCTGAGCATTGGCATTGGAGGATATTTTTTTGAGGGGGTATTGCTTATGATAAAATGACAGATTCATTCCAATTGTACAAGCTGAATCATTGCAAAGTGCAGTGACCTCTGGACCCAATGCAAAAGGGTCTACCTGGGCGGGAAAAAAAAACGGATTTAATAAAATGTTCTTTTTTGGGGGGGGCATAATTGGGTTTTATTGGAGAAAACTGAATTATATTGTGAAAATTTCAAACTTCTACAGCCAAATAGTAATAGGGACCAGGCCTGCTGGCCATGAAGACTGGCATTTACAAAGTTGAAGAAATATTTCATAAGGTTATTTGATAGTTATAATTTTGTAATTTGAGATTTATTTATTGATTAACTCAAGTGATGAATGATGACTGACTCAAGTCTTGACCCTGAGTCATGACTCAATAAGTCACATGACTGATTAAATTCATTGTTAATGTTATTTACAATTTGTGATTATTATTCTCAAAGTATAATCAATTGTTACTTTATGAATGTTGTTTTAGTTTTTATTTATAATGTTTAATGTCAATAGCTAATTTATGTATCTATTTCTTTTACAGTTACCTTTACCTAACAGCTACCTTATTATCCATACACCTGGCCACCTGAGGTCTGTGTCACTCTGATTCATTGATTCTCACTCTCTAAAATAGCTAGTGGAATTGTTAATCAAGTTGAAAAAAATAAAGGAGATTGAAAACAATAGCGAGAGTCTGGCAAGCTTTCTTCAAAGTCATTATTTTTTGTCAGATTGGCTTGGGTAGGGTCCTGAATGGGTTTTCAATGTTAAAAAATAATAATTACAGATGCCTAATTTCCTATACTAGCCACCGGCAATGCAAAATAATGAATACTAGAATAATTTACAAAATTTATATGTTTATTTCTTCTCCTTGTTCCATATACTTTCCTATTTGTTTGTAAATTGTATGCAAATTATTATAATACTTTCACAGTTTCAATTGATTTCAAATTTATTGGTGTTTTTTAGGTGTTTTTATGATTTTTTTTTTTGTTTGGGTAGTAGGCAGTGCCGACCCTGGTCTCTACATCATGTCTGTTTGTTTATTATATGTTCTGTGTTACAGCATATAATAAATCAATTGATAACTGAGATCATCGAGACATTCCCATGCCAATTTTGCAATGGAAGAATAACACGATTCCCTAAGAATTGTGAGAGTTAATGATAATTGCATTTGACTCAAAGAGGCCGCCATTGCCTTGTGGTTCGCGTATCGGACTGCAGTACCTCTGGAGTTGCACGTCACAAGTTTGAGCCCCGGCATGGAAACCCCGGTTTTGTCACGGGGAGATTGGACGCTTCCCCTTGCTGTGTCAGCTTAACTTTGCCACCATCCTAATTAGGTGGAAATGGCTGTGTATGTCTATGCATACTTCAATACAAACAAGAAGGCTTTTGTTGACATATTGGATGTGAGAGTTAGCAAGTACTTCAAAAAGTGTTGCATTAAAGGTCAACTGGAGTAATAAGAAAATTTCTGTCCATTTCATGGGCTACACGAAGCCAAATAACAAAAAAATTCCGAATGGGTTCAAGCTAGATGCATGCACCTATGGCCCATTACTGAGGATTTATCAGCTCATTCTAAACAACCAGGCAGATGGATTTTCTGTGGGACTTTTTGGTCTTTATGTTCATGGCATGACTAGCACTAGATAACCTTGGCCCTCTTATTTTTTTGGCATTGCTGCCTCAACACCCCTGCATGGGTTGGGCGAGTCAAGCAGATTGCAGTTGGAAGGTGAACCTAGCAGTCCAGTCAGCCAGGCATTCCTTGCAGGGAAAGTGGCAGATTCTGCTGCTCCTGCAGGTCCTGTGTGCTTTCTCTGCTCTTCCAACATTCACCAATCAATTTCAAACTCGTGACGTTTGTCCTACTCAAATATATTCCAGCCTTAGCCAATAGGTATTGGGATTAGTCAAAATGTAATCGAGTGGTTAGGACAAAATGAATAAAGCACTTCAATGAGTTTTGTGCTTACTGTATGGGACTAGTTCCATCCAAAAACACACCCGACTGTTCAAACGCACATAGCGCTTTTATCTGAGTGGTTCAAAGCTGTTAGTGAACTTGTTATATGGGTGTGTACATTGAGCACCAAGCTCAGCAGTGACAGGGCTGTTGGTGGTTGTGAGACATCAGTTGACAGATTGGGGGCATCAGGGATGGGGTCGTGCTACTGCTCAACTCACTTGACATTACAATGAAGCTGAGGGTGTTGACTGAGCAACACAACAGGTGAACCTCTTATGAGAGAAAAATTTGATAAGATCTGCCAGGCACTGTCAGTTGGGGTGATCCAATTAGAGGATGTCTGTTACTGTTTGGTTTGATCAGAGACAGAATTCCACATGACCATGAAAAGAAGAGGCTTCTGGATACTACCAAGGATCTGAAGAACATATATATAAAGATTCAAAGACGTAGCTATACATGAACAGAGATTTGACATTTAAGCATGAGGATAATTCTGTAAGCTTAACATCTGTTTACTCAACTGGGACACAAACAGTGTCTCCTCTCTGCTGACCAAGTATGCCATGTGAAACAATATTTGGTCATCTTATCCATAGGGTTTTGGAGTAATGCTGAGGATCAGTTATTTGTGGGGTTTTGGAGTGACGCCTGCTGAGAATCATTTACTGTTGGCCTACCATGAAGTTGATGAGGCAGAACTGTACCATTTTCTTCTGCACTTATTATAATAAGTTGGGGCAAAAAATGAAAATGAGGTTGGAGGGTAAAGAATGAATACCCCCCCCCCCCTCCTGAGGGGAACCCTAATTATGATTTTGAAGATTTATGGCTATGGCCAAGTAGAGCACACATTGTAGTATTTTTGTTTTGTTTTTATTTTTTTTCCAGCATGAGATGGAAGCATGTGAAGAGAATTAGAGAAACAGACCTAAAAAAGATTTAGTAAACTTTAAAAAAGTTTCACAAAACTTTAGTTTGCTCAAGTTGAGGGTAATTTTAGGATGGCCTATGTATAGCATATGAATCCTGGAGGGTAAGTACTGTATGCCTCATAGACAGAAGCTTTTAGTATGAATATTATGGAAGTTCCAACACTTGTAATTGGGGATAAATTTTGTATAGGAATGGGGTAAATAATGAACAGCCCAACAGAGACAATAAACAGCCCAACAGTGACAATAAACAGCCCAACAACATTAGCTAATTTACTGCTCAAAGATGAAAGTATTCTTAACAAATAAGTGCCTAGGAAACAATACTTCTGGGGGAAAGTAACTGCAATTTTCGATGACAGTGCAACTGTGGACTTCTTAAAACAGAAGCAGTTGAGTAGCAATCCGAAGGATTGGTCAAGTATGCAAAGTGAAACAATATTTTGTCATCTTATCCGTAGAGTTTTGGAGCAGCTAATGCCGAGGATCGGTTCTCTGTGTGGTTTTAGAGTCACGCTTGATTCAGGCACCAATCTTGATCTGGTGCTGTCTAGAGAGGAAGATAGGGTGTCATCTGTGGCAATTTGCCTCCTCTCCCAGGGTGCCACCATGCCCCTGTCTTAGTTGAGTATTGTTTTCAGATGGATGAGGTTCCAGTTGATCCTGGTTTTAAATCGGTCATGGGGTCTTGTGGAGATTATAAGAGTATGAGAGAGGTAATGACAGACGTTGACTGGCATTATGAGTTCCTGTACAGCACTGTGGAGGAGAATTATAGTTTGTTTTAGTCAGTTATCTATTTGCTTGTTGAATGGTTTGTTCCCACTCAAGACTGCTTTGGGGCAAAGCTGGTGGTGGGGCCCTCCAAGGGAGCTGATGATCAGTAGATCTTAGGCTTGGGCGCAGTACAAGCTTTCAAGGAGGGAGCTTGGTAGGTGGCATGAGGAGGTGTTAGTGTTCTTGGGGAAGTTTAGTCTACTCAATTTTGAGTGCAGAAATTTTTCTCAATACAGCCAGTGGTTGTATGAACAGGAATTAGCCAACAACTTCTGTTACTCCCAAGATGTTTCACTCCTATATCAGAGGAAGAAAGAAGGGCTGTCCTTCTGTTGGTCCTCTGAAGCTTCGATCTGGTGAGGTTGTTGCTGGTCAGAAAGACATGAGTCGGCTGTTTTTAGACCCTTTTTTGTCTGTTTTTGTGGATGCTGATCTTGCAGGCCTGCAGGGCTTTCCCCACATCATTTTTTTCCTGGAAAATTTAGTGGGATTTGTGTGACTAGACTGTTAGTTTCCCAGATTCTGGGTGGTTTAGACTTATCTTCTGCCCCTGGACCTGATGGCATTTACCCTGGTGTTTTGAAGTCGTGTTCTTGGCAGCTGTCATTGCCCTTGTCTCTGATTTTTGCAAAATCATCAGGCCTGGGAGTTTTACCGGAGGCATGGAAAGAATCTAGTGTTGTTCCTATATTCAAGTCTGGTTCAAGAAGTAACCCACTCAATTACCATCCTGTGAGTCTTACTTCTGTTTGCTGTAAGGTGCTGGAGCGGGTTATTACCTCCCAGTTGGTGTCTTTTCTGGAAGATTCTGGCATTTTGTCTGAGGGTCAATTAGGTTTCAGGGTGGGAAGGAGCAGTGAAGACCAAGTTTTGCTTACTTATGGCCAGGTTGCTGGTTGGGTAGATGAAGATATGGTTGCTGATGTGGACTTTCTGGATTTTTCTAAAGTGTTCGATGTTGTCAGCCACTAGGCTTTATTGGACAAACTGAGATGTGTGGGTTTGTGTTTTGATAATTAACAAATGCTGATAATTAACAAATGATGCAGAGCAAAGTTAAATTTTTCATTCATTTTTTACCCCAACTAACTTACTATATTTGTGTTCTGCCTCATAACTAGATCATTCCTATTTGCTACCTTTGTGTTCTTCTGTTTGGCAGGTAGTTTCGTTAATCTAGTTGCTTGCTAGCTCATTTGTTGCTTGCTTTATACCGCCGTCTACTTCAGCTTCAACCTGCACCCTGCATGTGCTTGTTTATGTGAGAGGACCATCACGTTCAATCAAGGCCCATTTTGGTGAGTACACTTTACCTTACTTAGGCTAGTTGTCTTGGTGAAGGGTAGCTGGTGCTGGGAGCACTTATATTCATCTTAGCTTTTTTCCTTGATTCAGTCGCTACGGCGATTTCACTATGTTTACTTCTCCACTATCCTTTCTTTTTCCCCGTACCTGGGTCCAAGGACGTTATTTATCATGAGATGCATAACTTATTTTTAATAATTTATTGTAGGGGCACCCTGTTTTTGGCTCAACTTGCATACTCTCCACTGGCTGCCACCAGTAGAGTCTGTCACTTGCAGAGCTAGGGGTCCTCCTCTGCTTTGTTCTTGACTGCCATGTATTTAGTCTTTCACTTCAACCATCTTACTTCTAGGCACTCTTACCTTTTCTTGTTACTGCCCTACCATGTGTTTGACCTCTTTGAAAATTGTATTGCATGGTGTAGCTGCATGTGACGACTGAGTGTGCTTGCGATAGTTATCCAGCCTGTTTGAACCAATCTGTAATTGCTCCACCTGAAGTACCTATGCTGCCTTGCCCATCTGAGATAAGCTTGATGCTGCCCTGCAGTGACTGTTCAACTTTGAAGTTACTTGTATGCAGCTCAGCTGTATACTGGTATATGTCACCCTGTTTGTGCACCAGACTTAGCTATTCATATCTGTTTCACCCAGTAAGTAGTGTTGCTTACCATCTTGTTGCACTTCTGCGTTATAATAAAGTAAACCTATCATATTGACGTATTCCTGTCTAGTCATTTGTTGACCATCAATAACTTCCAGTTGGGGTAGAAGTTCTGTCTGCCAGGGACCATATATTTCACCCCTATTAGCTACCATCAAGTACCATCAAGTAGTAATAAGCCAGTCTGGTAAGTTGACCCAATTCTGGTTGCCTAACCCCTTAGATTAAACCTGTAGTAACATCTGTGGTTGGCTCAGTCACTTGCTCTTCAAACTTTGTTGTCTTGTTCTTATGTGCTTGTTTCAACATTCCCAAGGTGTAGTTCTGCGGCAACAATGTCAGGAAGTGAATAAATAGTAAATGTCACAATGCTTGGCTTTTTGAGTTTGATGAGGCAAGTCATTATGTGCTTGAGTTTAAAAAGGAATCTGTGGATTTATGTAATTATTTGCGGACTTGTTTCTCTTCATTCTTATCTAACAGTGTGGTCGTTCGGATGCCGATGGTTGCGGTGTTTTTGCGTATGGCTCTGAGGCTGCCGCCAGTGGTGGTGTTGCTGTGACTGGTTGGGGTGGTGGTGCTCCTAATTGGGTTGGTGGGGCCACTGGGTCAAATGATCAGAATTTTCTCCTGCGCTGAGCTCCCACAGTTTGTCAAGCGATTTCAATATTTTAAAAGTTGGCTATGTAAATGTCAATTCACTAGCTAATAAAGTTGATTTATCTCAAATTTACTTTTGAAGCAGGGTATTCATGTTGGGTGTTAGTGAGACGTGGTTGTTGCCTTCTGTTGCATCATCCTTCATCAACATTGCTGACTACAGTTCTGTCAGGGGAGACACGGATGGCACAGCTTGGAAGCATGAATCGCTGCTGTATCTGCGTAAGAACAGTGCATTTTTGGTGTTTGAGGTGCCCATCCCTAATGTTGTAGTTGTGCACCCAATTGATTTTGACTTGTGGATTATGGCTGTTTATCGGCCTCTTTCTTATACAATTTTAGGAAATGCCGGCTTAATGGACTTTTTGCTGAACTTTTGCCCTGGCAAGGAGATGATCATTGCAGGTGATTTTCATTTACCAACAATTGAATGGTCCTTGGACCTTATTGGTGGCTATATCCAGCCAATTGACATGCATTTTTTAGACTGTTTCTCATCTCTCTGTTCATCTCATGGACGGTTGCAACAGGTAAGAGAACCTACTATTATACTCTGACAATATACTGGATCCTCTTCTTACATCTGAGGATGATTGTGTTGGTGAGGTGTTTGTGTTGCCGCCGCTGCCTTGCTACCAGCATTCTCCTGTTGTGTTGGAGTATATCTTTGGTGGGGAGGGGCTGGAGAGCGTGACTGTGGGGGAGAGACGTATATGGCACAAGGGGAATTATGCCAGAATTTTGGAGGCTCTGTCCCAGATTGACTGGGGCTTGAATTTAGTTTTTCTTCAGTGTGTGAAGATTTTTTTCCTTTCTTCAGTCAGTCTTGTTGTCCCTCATTGATAAGTTCATACCTCTCATGCCTGTTTGTTCTGGCCCGCATGAGCTATGAGAGCACCCCCTGCTCTTGCTCAAGAGAGATTAGAGGCATGACTTGCATACAAGCAGATCAGAAGAGCAGAGGGTTGCAACTCAGCCAGTGCTCTTGAGAGATTACACATATTTAGTGAGCTGAATAGGCACTAATGAAACTTTTCCATTGACTCTAGGAAGAATTACAAGTCTAATTTACTAAACAGGCCTGATAACTGTAAGCTGCTCATGCTTATGTGAGAAAAAAAAAATGGTTATCCAGCTGTGGGTCCTCTCCGCTTGCCGATGGCTGAGATAGTGCAGGATCCTGGTAGGATGTGCGAAGTCTTTGCTGCTTCTTTTTAGGGAGTCTTTGTTAGTGCAGTCCCAACCCAAACAGCTTTTTCCCAGTTTTTGCGGGAAGTTTGGAGGATGTTGACTTTCCTAGGTTGGAGGTCCAACGTGTCCTTTCCGCTCTTGATTCCAGTTCCAGTGTGGATCCAGATAGCCTCCATCCACATCTGCTAAGGAACTGTGCTGATGAGCTCTCCCTACCTCTTTGTTTGATTTTTCAAAAGTCATTGAGGACGGGAATGGCCTCTGAAGCCTGGAGCAGATTGTTGGTTGCACCAAAATTCAAGACCAAGTCCCACACTGATCCTCTGAATTACAGGCCTGTGAGCTTGACATTGGTTTGCTGCAAATCGATGGAGAGAATGATTGTATGACGGTTGCTGAGTATCTTGAGAGCAATAATATTCTATCACCTCATCAGTAACTTTATTTTGCCCTACTGGTTGGTGTTACATAGGTCTTGTAAAACTTGAGAGGTAACATTTTTTATTGATCTTGATTACATTTATTGTCTTCAGAGTGTTTCTTCTATTGCCTTTGGGTTGGCAGCTCTCTCATCAAAAGAAGCATGTAATTGCAAGGAAAATTCTCATATGGTATAAAAAACTTCAGTGTCTTGGTCATTTCTGCAGTAGTGATGGCCATGCACTGCTATAAAAGAACTCTAGCAGGCATCACAAAAAAAGCCTCAGCCATTGCAGTTAGGCCTGTTGATCTGTTTGGTCACTGGGACAATAGTAATTAGTTGTTGATGCTACAAGAAGAAAAAGTCGGGCATTGTTTTTGAACAAGGTGTCATCAATTGGTACATGTAATTGTTGTACCCCACAGTGATTACATTTTTTGTAATCACTGTGGGGTACAACACATCTGCTAAGGAACTGTGCTGTTGAGCTCTCCCTCCCTCTCTGTTTGATTTTTAAAAAGTCATTGAGGATGGGGATGGTCCCTGAAGCCTGGAGCAGATCGTTGGTTGTACCAATATTCAAGGCCAAGTCCCACACTGATCCTCTGAATTACAGGCCTGTGAGCTTGACATCAGTTTGCTGTAAATCGATGGAGAGAATGGTTGTATCACGGTTGACCGAGTCTCTTGAAAGCAATATTTTATCACCTCAACAGTATGGTTTTAGGAGAGGCCGTAGCACTGAGGACCAATTGATGTTGCCCTACAATGATGTTGGAAGGTGGATTGATGAGGGATGTATTGTGGATGTTGTGATGCTGGATTTCTCAAAGGCATTTGATCTGGTGAGTCATGCTGTGCTTTTGTCCAAATTGGAATCATTGGGCGTTTGTAATTTTTTGTTAGCCTGGATCTCTACATTCCTCTCTGGCAGAGTGATGAGTGTTTATGTGAATGGCAGTGTGAGCAGCCCAGTTGCTGTGACGAGTGGTGTGCCTCAGGGTTCTGTCCTTAACCGCTGTTGTTCCTGATTTATATTAATCACATCTCTAATGCAAGTTCAAAGCATTTGCTGGTGACTACAAGTTGTACTTGAGATACTCGCGCAAGGACACCAAGTCTGCCGCTCAAGGTATCCAATCACTGCAAAATGGGTTGGATGCAGTTGACTCGGTTGCACGGTCGTGGAACCTTGGACTGAATCCAGATAAGTGTGTTGTGCTGCAATTTTTTAGAGGTCGTATTGATTTGGATGCTTTGGTTCCAGCTAACCAGTACGTCCTGCAGGGCAGAGTGTTGAAGTTTGTCCCTACATACACGAGGGACTTGTGCATCAGTGTAGATACCAGTCTTTGATTCCACCATCATATTTGTGTGGTGGGTGCAAAGGCTGGTGGGTTGGCCAACTGTTTGTTGAGATCAACTGTTTGCAGGTCACGGGAATTTATGCTGTCCCTATACGTTTTGCATATTCGTCCCCTTATTGAGTATGCATCCTGCGTTTGGAACACTGATATTGTGGGGACTGCAGGCTGCTGGAGTCTGTCCAGAGGAGATGGACTAAAAACATTGATGGACTTTCTGGGATGGACTATGGGGATCGTTTGAGGAGCCTGGATTTGTTTTCCATTAAGGGCCGGCTCCTTAGGGCAGACCTGATCAAATATTAGAAAATTTTGCATGGGAACTTGGAGGATTTGCTAAGTTTTCTTTGGCTCCAAGAGTTGGTACTAGAGGTCATGGGCTGAAGCTGGCATTTCCTCCTTGCTCCTCTGATGTCCGCAGTAGGTCCTTCAGTGAGAGATATGTTGGTGTGTGGAATGGCTTGCCTGCTGACATAGTGCAGTTGACAGATATCACTTGCTATAAACAAGCCCTTGCTGATCTGATGTACGAGGAATTTTTAGATTTTGACTAGGCTGATGAACTTCAATTTATTTGTAGGGATGCATGTGTAAGCATGTATGTTTTTGATTTTTTTCATAGTGTATATGTGCGTGTATGTGTATGTATGTATATATATGTGTGTATGTTTTATATTATGACCAACAGAACTGCTGTATGATCAGTTGCCTAAAGCATAAATTTACAAAGGGTGTTTTTCGCTCCTTTGTTTTGCCGGTCTTTGCAGTCTGGCGTGCTGTGGCATTTGTGCCTCCTGTCATGCTCTGCACTCTGGCCTTGCTGGGGTGTGGGGTGGTCTTGGGGCAACCAAAGTGAGAAACAGTCTTGACCAACATGGGTGTTGTTGGGGCCTCTTTTTAGATTATTCTGCTGGAAACTATTCTACCGGTAACGCCTGTACTTTCAAAGTTGCTATTCACAATCAACATTCAGCACACCAGCAGCCTATTCAGTACTTAAGACTGCCAACAAAAATTGCAGTAACCTGGTCACAAGTGGTCTCATCTATAGCACCTTGGCCATCAGTGATCACACTGGCACTGTTCGCAAGCATGGTGTTGGCTTGTTTGTGAAGAGGGGTTTGTCTTGTTGAACACAGCCTTGAATGCCCCAATGTTGCTGCCATTCACTTGCTGGATGTTGATGTCTGGGTGTTGGCTGTCTACCGCCCCCCATCTAATGATGCTTGCAATTCTCGGCCCATCCAGCTGATTTTGACCTTTTATGCGGACCATGAGGTGGTAATTTTGGGTGACTTCAACCTGACCTCCTTGGCTTGGCCTTTAGATAATATTCTGGATGTATATGTATGCTGGGTGGATATGTCTTTTTTAGATTGTTTTCTCTCTAATGGTCTGACACAGTGGGTGACTGAGAGCACTTTCCTTGCAGGTGGTTCCATTTTGGACCTTTTCCTTACATCTGAGTTGGATAAGGTGGGCAGTGTTGGGGTGCTCTCCTAATTTCCTTGTTGTATGCACTCTCCTGTTGTGTGCAACTATCATTTCCATGTGGAACTGGAGCAAGATGTTGACCATTCAGAGAGGAGGGTACCTCTGGCATAGGGGAAACTATGATGCCATATCAGGGTCCCTGTTTGATATTGATTCGCAGTTAGAATTTATGTACTTGTTGGTCAACAGTGGTTTTACGCACCTGGTGTTCATTCTGATGGGGTTGGTTGATCTAGATGTTACAATTCACAGTGGAGCCAAATCTCTGCCGTGGTCTGTTAATCCACCTCAGCGGTTGATGCAAGAGAGATCTCTTGCCTGGCAGAACTTCAAGCGCGTGAGAGCTCCCTTGGGTAGATTGGATCCTTGTTCTGTACAGGCAATGGGCGTATTATACGCCTTGAACCATCAGTATCAAACCTTTGCCATCCAGTCGTGCTCGGTACAAGGAGCATCTCGTGGATCGATTTTCCAAGTGTCCAAAGCTCTTTCTCTCATACACACAATAAAAAGGGTCGTTTATATGTTGGTCCTTGTAACGTTGCTAGTGGTGAGTATTTTGACTGCCCCCAGGTCATGAGTGAAACTTTTGCTGAAGCGTTTGATTTCATGTTTGTTGTTGATGCTCCTCCTAATCCAGCTCCCAATCAGGTCTTTCATGGAGGGATGCCTGATCCAGTTGTAACTTATGCTCAGGTGCTTAGTGTGTTGTTGGCTCTAGATGCTTAGCTTCTGAAGAGCTGTGCGGGTACACTGTCGGGGCCTTTGTTAAATTCTATTTCAAAGGTCATTAATTTGTGGAGTTCATCCAGACTTGTGGCTGGAGTCAATTGTGATCCCCTTGTTCAAGGGTAAGTTAAGGAATGATCCTCTGAACTACTGCCTTGTCAGTCTGACCTCTGTGTGCTGTAAGAGTTTGGAAAACATTGTTTCCTGTTTGGTCGAGTTTCTCGAGAGTAAAGAGATTCTCGCCTCTCACCAGTTTGGATTCCGGAAATTTTTGATCTACTGGGGATCAGCTTTTCTTGGCTTATTCAGATGTTTCAGACTGGGTGAATGATTGCTTTGTTGTGGATGTTGTGCTGCTTGATTTTTCAAAGGCATTCGATGTGGTTTCTCATGATGTGTTGATTCACAAGCTGAGGGAGGTAAGCAGTTTTGCTTGACTGGATTCATTCGTTTCTGGCTGGTTATTCTTTGAGGGTTGCTGTTGGTGAGTGTTGTAGTGAGTCAAGAGAGGGGGTTAGTGGTGTGCCGCAGGGTTCCGTGCTGGGCTCTGTGCTATTTCTGATCTATGTTAATCACATCACAAATGGAGTGCTGTGTTCTTATAAAGCATTTGCTGACAACTACAAGCTGTACTTTTGGTACAAGACAGTGCAGGAGTCTGCAGTTGCAGGTGTGTGATATCTGCAGTCGGATTTGGACAGAGTTAGCGCAGCTGCTTTGTCTTGGATCTTGAGGCTGAACTAAGAGAAGTGTGTGTGGTGTTGAAGTTTGCTTGTGGGTTAGCCAAGTGGACTGATGAGAATCCGCTGGCTCTGTACTATTTGAGTGGGATTCCATTAAAGCTTGTTCAATCTCAAAGGGACCTTGGTGTGGCAGTTGATGTACAACTGAAATTCCACCATCATGTCAGAGAGGTGGTGGGTAAGTCTTCAGGATTGACCAACAGCCTGCTGAGATCCACTGTTTGACGTAGTCCTCACTTCATGGTGTCCCGCTTTGTGATGCACATCAGGACTCTCATGGATTAATGTCCGTTGGTGTGGAATGTTGGTTTTCTTGGGGATTTGAGATTGCTCAAGTCTGTGCAGAGGAGATGGACAAAAAGTGTGGATGGTCTGGCTGAATTGAATTATTTTTCCAGACTGAAGCAATTTGGCTTATTTCCCATAAGAGGAAGGTTTCTCAGGTCAGACTTTATTAAATACTAGAAGATCATCTGCAGGTTGGATGATGGCTCGAACCTCGGGGGTATTATTCGGAGAGCTCCTGATGCAAAAACATGAGGCCATCCCTATAAGCTTTTGATGCCGGCTTGTAATACAGACATGTGTTCAGTTGTGGAACAGCCTTCCAAGTTTTGTGGTAGAGTCAGATTCCCTGGCTGCATTCAAGGGGTCACTGGCGGAGTTTCTGGGTGATGTTCTGTTTGAGTTTGTTTAGGTTGGGGGAGGTTCTTCCATAACATGTTGGTATCTATAATTTATCTATTTTTTTGTCTTTCATACGGATGGTTCCTCTGCTAGCCAATGGTGCGCACTAATTACAGTTCTTATACCTGTGTTAACGTAGCTGTTCTCAATATTAAACTGGCGCCCATGACTATGCTGGCCTACCCGGCTCTGCTGCTCCTCACTTGCTTGAAGCACTGCTGGAGGGGGCTGCAAAGGGAAAACTAAGACAAGAACATCATTAGCACCCAGGCCATCAGCAATCTTGGCAGTAATCTGCTCACAACCTATTTGGGTAAGTTTCTTTCCAGCTGTTTCAACTTCAAGATCAAAACAGGTCCCACACCTGTTAAAAAAACATGTAAATGATCTTTCAGCATCCTACAGCCCTGCATTCCAGCATGAATGATTTATGCATACTTTTTTTTACTTTAGCACATCATTTGCAAATACCATCACATACAGCACAAACATCAGCATTTCATTTTCCGTTGCAGGGGTGACAATTCCATAAGGCCTTGTTGACTTTCACACAGTGCAGATCTTCATTTTTTTCTGCAGCTTTTGCCAATTAGACAATGATACAAAAGTTTATTTTTTTTTATCACTAACCCCCAACATCAAATGAAATGAACTTATTTGTCCCATTTCACTCGTTTTCAAGCCACTTCCATTACATGCTCAAACTAAATTTGGGTCCTAATAGTGCACCAAGTTGTAATCACTACCCATTCTGTTTGGGATGAGAGTGAATGTTTACATATCCCAAAACTAAGGCTTTTCTAAACCAAATTAAATTATTTTCAATATTGAACACAAGGTTTCAATATAGCTAGTTAGTAATATGTTTCTTCTTTTTCTAATAGTACAGAATATTTATGATCACAGTCTATGGTTATTAGTGAATTTATTTCTAATTTGAATAACTCTAATGAGATTTTAATTAATTGCTTCCTTTCCTTTTTGGAGCAGGGCATTTTCATTCAACCTCCTTCCTGTGTAGATAGCAAGTAGTTAACTTGTTGTGTCATGGGTCAGGCAAACTGCGTTTGGCAGAAAGCACTTGGAATTTTCAAATATCATTCAATTTGTCACAGCTTGATTGATCCTTTTCGAATTAATTTAGGCGCTACTGGAGAGACATCCTCACAGGCAATTGCAGCACATATTTGCCAACTTGAGTATGCTTCCTGCATTTGGAACACTAATTATTGTTGGGACTGCAGGCTGCTTGAAAAAGTTATGTATTTTCTCATATGAACTAAGGTAGCTGTTTTAGGAGCCTGGATTCATTTTCTGCACAAGTAGGCTTCTATGGGCATATCTGATATATATAAGTATGGGAAAATTTTGCATGGTAAATTGTGAGCTCTGCTAGATATGTTTTTGTTTCCTCTCTGAGTTGGAAGTAGAGGTCATTTACTGAAGTTGACATTTCGGGTTTGCTCTGTCTGCAGTTGGTCCTCCAGTGTGTGTGAGCTATGCAGGTGTGTGAAATAACTTGCCGGTTGGGATGGTTCAGTAACCATATTACTCACAATAAGCAAGCCTTTGCTTAGCTATAGTATGCATTTTGATTAGCCTGGTGATATATGATTAGCTGTATCAGGTTTTACCACTTCTGTTGATAGATAAAATCAGGAGTGGTAGAATCCTGTAACAATACCAGTTGTAGGAGCAAGAAGACATTATACACCTTGATCAAATTTCTTATTTTTATTCCACGACTAAGTCACTCGTGTAACACTGTTGGTTTGGTAGTAGTATTTGCAAGCTTAATGCAAGTGATTGGGATGGTGAAAAGCAGGCATTAGTAGATGCTACCTGGATCAAAAATCTTATACCACATAGTCCTTACCAGGGGTACCTATCTATTTATAAGGGCTACCAAATGAAAAATACAAGATGAATGCACTGTCCTTTACGTAGTTTCACTATGTTGTGCCTGAATTACAGCTTCCACTTAGATGGTGTGAAGATCCACAGGCATTGGGGGTCTACAGGCCCCATTACTGAAATGCTGTGATAATAGAAGAAAATGTAGCCATGTACAGCAAAGAACATTGCCTCTTTAAAATGTACATGAATGATGACAAAAAAAAATGCAAAATTCTAGGTCAAAATGTGCTTAGAACTTTCGGCGGGAATAACAGCAAGTATTCAGCAAGGATCCAAGGATCAAGTGAGCATAGTTTACAATTCAATTGCTGCCTGATCTCAAGCTTCTGATGTTGGCTGAATTAGAGTTAGAATGAATAACTGTTCGAAATAGGAAATTAATTTTCAGAGTACCAATACCATTTCAAAGTTCATGTATCTTTCTTCACAATAAAAAAAATACCAGCACCATGGACTAATTCAAATACAAAGGGGATGTATAATAGGAGCAAAATAACACAAAACTACAGGTAGCTAGTAGTTCTTTTATCATTTTTTATTAGTAATGCTCTTTCTTTAGTTTTCAGAAACTGCTACCTTCAACGACCACTCCAATTATCAATGTTTTTTTTATCTATACATCAATTAAGGTATCTAAAATTTATTTGGGTACATAATAATCAAATAATAGGAAAAACAATAGAATTTGCATCACAATTGAAAAAGTGTCCATATTTTCAAGTCTCATTAAGAGGAAAATATTGAGTATAGATTTTGGTAATACATTTGGTACTAGCAAAGCTCTACTGGCAAGTTGTTAACTGCTTGCAAAGAACAACAACAAAACATATCCATGACCAGATAAGTTTCAATCCAGTCGAAAATGTGCATTGGCAAAATTAAACAATACTGTTCTGAATTCAAATGAATGACTCACTTTGAACAATATTTTTTGAACCTGATATAGTCATTTCATTAAAAAAAGGTACCAACATGAATTGAATTTCATCCCAATATAAAAAAAAACAGTATTCAGGCACACTACTACTGCAATAAGATATAATGCCTTTTTTGTGTCTTGTAGTTCTGCCAATCACATAGCAATTTAAAAATAGGATGAATTACTGTGGTATCAATATCAAATTGACAGCACATTTTTTAGAGCAAAATTTCTACAGAAGTAACAATTTGATCATATTGGTCATATAATTGATCTGGCCTAGCCATGAATTGCTATCCTAAATGAACCATGGAACTGACGGATGAACATCCGAAAAAACTTTTAAAATGAGTGGTTGGTGATTTATAACAAATCATGTTTACATAATTTTATATATCATTGAGTGGCATCCTGACAAATGCTTTTGTAGATTTGTGGAGGCAACTATAGTTCAGCATCACAAGAAAAGATAATAAACTTGAAGGAAATAGGAAAAAATCTCAATAGACTTTGTAGGATAGGTACCTGTTTCAGAGAAACAGGAAACCTCAAGGCAGAGGACTTGTTCCCATACCACGAGAACAAGGAACGTTTTGGCAAGCCACAGAAACGGAGGCTCTTCAATGTGGGTCTCTGGGAGATTGAGAACAATCCAGACTGGGACCCAAACATTGTGGATGTGTGTCTTCCCGGGGTCCAAGCTTGCCTGGAGGCAGACCGGGATGAACTTTCTCCTGGCTCACCTGGTGCTGCGTGTGGCCGCGGTGGTGACTCCGAGGCGGGTGGTGGGGCGGTGTTGCCGGTGTCTTCCCTCATCGCGTCGCTGGATGCTGCGGAGGAT
>SDVV010000348.1:0-33248 GCA_016164225.1 Gammarus roeselii | reverse complement strand
ATCAACATGCATCAACCCCTTTGCAGCATTCAGCAATGCATACCTCTGCTCATCATTCTCAACACATGCTCTAAATAAGCCATTAGCATTCAGACACTTCATGTCACTCAGTTCAATCGTGCCCACATTCAGAACTCCACAAATCCTATCAAACATTCTTTTCACCACCTCAGCATCACTAGATTCAAAACCTCTCAAAACAACATACCTTCTACGACGCTTCTGATCATCCAGCTCTCTCAGCTCTGCACGCACCACCCCACCATTCACCAAACTGGACACTCTCTCCTCAGTTATACCCATCACATCATCTGCAGATAGGCCACCACTGACTCCACCACACACAGAAGCAGACCTAGCTACTATCTCCTCAATCATCAACTCCACCTCCCTCACAGACAACTCAGCACCCCTCACGACAGCAGAAACACCTCCCGCAGCAGACATTGCATCTAACCTCTCATGCAAAATGAGTCAATCTGTTTGTATTATTTGTGAGCAAAAAGTTATCATCGCATTATTTACCTAGGAGTAATTGAGTGGATAATTTACGTGTGGTGCTATTTACTGTATATTTATGTATAGTATTCCAAAAGACACCGGTGAGCGTATATTTGTAAATATTTGTATGTGTGTACTCGAATATATGTATCAATTGATATGTATGTATCAATCGACACGTTTGGTAGGTGCAAAGCTCGGTGGCCGAGTGGGTAGCGTGTCGGGCTCTCCTCACAACAGACGTCTATTGAGAGCTGGATGTTGTAGGTTCGCGCCTACCTGACCCCGAGTGAGACATTCTGGCCGGTCTCTTGAATGGTTAAAAAAAGGCCAGCCCATAAATACCGTTGGTAATAAGAAACTATCAGGTGGCAGCTGCGTTGCAACACGCTATATAAGCGAAAAATCTCCAGATAACAAAAAAAAAATTATATAAATATAGTTTGCAGGTACATGGATAGGCACTGAGTTTTTTTTTCCATGTTAACTGGTCAATTCAGTCATCATCCATGAGTAAGGCTCTGTAACTAATATGTTTTTTAACAGTGAAAATTACCAGTTTGTTCAATTTCAAAATAATACAGAAATTTGAATTCTATAGAACATGCGAGCTCCTATAGGATATTGTTATCAATTCAAAAGGTGCCCAACGTCTAAGATATTCGTAGTGTTCATTCTGCCGCTGCCGGTCGTCCCAGCCCTTGTTCGATGGCATAACAAGTCCCTATTTCCTGCTCAGGTTAGCCTCTGTGCAGTCCATCTTGTTGTTTACGAATTCCTTCTCTGCCGACCGTTAGGGCACAAGCCTGTTAGTGTACAGTCGCTGTGTGATGCTCTTCAGATTACTGTGCTTTAAAGGTCTGACAATGTTGGTCTTCATTATACAAAACTGCTTCTAATATAATAAACCAGTCAATAAAATACTTGACTATTATTTTTAGTTAAAATATAGCACGCAAGCCAGTTCCATGAGCAGAACAGAAACTTTAACATTTATTTTTTTGAAAGACCAACAACGTAAAGTAGTGGTCTGTGTGGTACGTGCAAAGCTGTCTCCTTCAGCGTCCGCTAGCATTTAATGCCCGGATGGCCAACGGTCTTTGCGTGATGACCAAGAGTTCGGTAGTTCGATTTCTACAACAATCTTTCATGTTAAATAGAGATATATAAATATTGAGTTAACAAGTTCACAAATTTGGGTATATTTCCCGTCCCCAAATTTGAATCTGCTGCCTGATTGACTGACGCTTAGAATAAGGCATACATGGTTTTCATGGAACATAGCTTAAAAAACAGCTGCAATGTCTCATAATGTCAAATCCATGTCCTCCAATTAGATATCACGAGGCAAGGTTTTCCTATTACACCCCCGACCCCCATAATGATAAGTATCGTATCATGCCAACCCTTCCCTTTATCCTCATCATCACCGTCCCCTCCCCTTCACGAGAAAGACCCAAGGCAGAGTCCGCTGAGCAATATGGCCCAACTTCCTAGAGAAGAACTAAAGTGTAACTTCCTCTGAAAGATCTTGGGACTTCTAGCAGCCCGGGAAAACTTGGGCGACAAACTTACTGCAACCCGTCATGGATTACCCAACTTCCTCAAGCTGACCGTCATTGCGGTCGGAGCCACTGAAAATGAAAGCAAGAGTCGGATAATAATCCAGGACAGGGTGGGTAATGGTAAAGCAATGTAAAATTAAAGACCTTTTGAAGGTTTTCAAGTTTTTATTTCAATCCTTGAACTTTCAGGCATTAGAGGGCTATTGTTGCTGCTTGCACAGGTGCGTCAGTGCCGTTGACATTGCTCGGAGCTCAAGTTAAAAATGCTAAGGCTTCATCAAATTTTTGCTGTGATGCTAATGACACATTTTTCAGACGCAGTAATTTGTGTATTTTTTTTTTTACATACAATTTAACTCTGAACTCTGCTATTCTCAGATATGGCGAGGATTTGGGGATTTCAAAATGAGAAGGCTTCGTCAATAGTACACAATTTCATCTAAAGAGCGTTGCCGGCTAAGCATCATCGTCGGATACGCCCGAACAATGTGATTGCGGAGTCCATACCTGACAAAATCGTGTATTTTGTAAGTAAAATAAATAACTTGGTATACGGCAACAAAATCTTCGAGTTGGCAGGCGGAATCTCTTCATTAAATTTTCGACGGACAGCGCGGGAAGATCTTCTCGCTCTTTCGCATGCGATTTAATATTTTAGCGTCGCTTTTACTCCGTAGTTCTTCGACTAAATCATTATCGTTATCATTATCCTGGTAAGAAATGTTGTCATCATTATCGTGGTAAGTAGTGTTGTTATCATTATCCTGGTAAGAAATGTTGTCATCATTATCGTGGTAAGTAGTGTTGTTATCATTATCGTGGTAAGTAATGTTGTTATCATTATCGTGGTAAGTAATGTTGTTATCACTATCGTGGTAAGTAATGTTGTTATCATTATCGTGGTAAGTAATGTTGTTATCATTATCGTGGTAAGTAATGTTGTTATCATTATCGTGGTAAGTAATGTTGTTATCATTATCGTGGTATGTATTGTGGTTATCGTTATATTTATTTTTCATTTACACTACAATTACATTCACTAAAGGATGTTTGGTCGGTTAATGTCTCTTTTTTTTATTACGGCGATATAACATCTTTCATCAAATAGTGTATTAGCACACCTAATCTGCTGTCACTGATTAAAGAATAGCCTGTTATTTCACAGGGTGTTACAGAAGAGAGGTACAATTTTTGTCACAAAACCAAAATCTGGTTCAGGATTGACGAAGAGCTTAAGCCACCTAGTTTTTCAGAAACTGAGGGGTCATGTTCTAACTTAGTCTAAATTGTAAGTGAAATTTGACCTTTAAATCTGGTAACATCGTTTCTTAGATTATGCATCGGCTTACTCCGTGGCACAGCGCAGACAACATGGCTCGTTTGTCAAAATAATATATGGTTGATATGCATCGGCCGCACCATATGACCGATGCATGTCAAACATACATGCATTTGACAAACCGGCCATGTTGTATACGTTATGACACGGAGTGAACTTCTGCATAATCTGAAAAACGCGATGTTGCTAGATTTAAATGTTAAATTTAATTAATAGTTGAGATTTTAGATAAAACTTGACACTTCAGTACCTCGAAAGCTAGGTAGAGTAGAGCTTCTTGGTGATCATGAACATGTGTTTATTTCGGATGCTTCTACTTCCATCAAAGTCGGCACATCTCGTTTATGCCACCCTGTAGAATTTTGATTAAATGGAGATAGTTAGCGCAGATTGGCAGAGGTATTCATTGAACAATGTCACTACAGGCATGGCTGACTAACTTCTTTCGTCAGCTGATACCCACCAGTTAATCAATCTCTCATAAGCCTCAGGAGAAGAACCAAAAGAAGGTCCCTGACAAACTCGAGCAATACCTAAACGCAATTCCCGACAGCACTGCACAAAATGCTTAATCCATCAAAACCCTGATTGACGCGTCTTCTCGTAAATGGAGGAATATGTGGAGCAAATCACATAATGATAGCGAATCTACGTATTCCAGTGACTCCGTTGACTCTCCTCTAGCCCCTAAGCCTAAACACAAACGCTCCATGGTCAAATTCTCAGCAAAGTTTTGAACCATTCATCAGAGCCATTGTAATAACCCTGCTCGGACTTTAGAGAAAGCTTGCTCTATTCGTCGGCGGCTTCAAAAAGAGGATACTAGAGTGCCCAACAGCCCTAGTGGCAACAATGGAGGCTCTAGCTTACTTATTTTGACCAAAAACAATAACAACAATAACCACATTGACAATCTTCTCTTAGAAAGCATGGAAAATGTTGGTGTTAGTGAAACTGAGAAGTGTGAGGTGCTCGCTCCCCACTTTCTAACATCCAAAAGACTTGGTGACCAAAACCTTTTGTTCAAAGGCTCATCCTCTAAAATATTTCCGAAGGGAAATCCCTAGCGAGATCAACAGGTTCAGTCTATGACGATGAAGATTCATACACTCATGAAGAGGAGTTTTCTGCCTCAAGTGAACTTGAGATTGCTTCTAGCAAAAATTCTATGAATACAGGTGTCACTCACGAATATTTTCCTATTAATTGTAACTCACCCTCCCTAACATGGAGCCCCAGTTCACGTGATTTAAGTGGTTCCGCAATGTTGCCGATATAAATTTGAAGAAAGTGAATTCAAATAACACTTCTGAACAGTACAAACCAAGTGATCGGGTATCGTCACAATTTCACACCCCAAAACAGCCTGAACCTGCATGACAAAATGTCAAGTCCTCCTCACAATACTTCAGCTGAAGGTCCGTATACCGGGACCGAGAATACTTACTTGCAGCCTTAAAATCCATGCTGTCTGTTTTGGAGGATCCCTCAACCAAAAATTATTCTAAATAAAACTTACTACTGCAATCCAATTAACGTACTCTTCTAACCACCAACTCAACAGGTACAGACTTACAATGACCAACCCTCCTCACTAAAGACGTCAAGAAATCCATTATGACGATCCTTGTAACACACACTCCTTATGTGGAGACGATATTCAAAAGTCAGTCGAAATAATTCCCCAACATCTAGAGGCAAAGGGTCCTATCTCTACTATAACCACCAACGTAACCACACTATGATTAGCTTTAGACCATCTTATAGACGATCTCACAGAGGTCAAAATTCATAGGGATTTGTAGGCCTAGGGCATCATTTTCATGGTCAGCTCTTCTGTGGCCAAGGTAGACGACGTGGCCGGGCCAGAGGTCGTTTCTTTAACCAACTCTACCTAACTCAGTCCTGTAACCAAGCCTAGCAACAACAACAGGTGTGTTCAAAATTAGCATAAAATTACTTGTAACCAATTTATTTTAGGAATAGTCACAGAAGGTTTCGAAATTCATTTAAATTTTAGCCAATTCAAATAAGACAATAATTTATCATTTATCGTCTTCTGCTTGTAAGTTGTCGTTGATCTCAAATAGTCTAAATTCAGGAGCAATCTCTTCTGCGGAGCCTTTGACAGATCATTTTGAATCCAGAGTAAAAAAATCAAATGGGAGAGATAGAATGGTTATCGATCGATCCATCCTCAATGACCATGTCAATGGGATCACTTTTATATTGGGAGGTATTGAATCTCACAAGCGACTTGTGTCGCCTGATGATTTCATGATATCTATAGATCTTTCTGATGCCCTTTTCAGTATTCAACTCCTTGAATTTAACAAAAAAAATGTTACCTTTTAATTCAATAAGTCGAAATACCAATCCAATGTACTCCTCTTTCGACTTTCTAGATCCCTAGAATTTTCGTTGAAAAAAATTACATGGATAACTTATTCCTACGATGCAACCTGCTTATCTTGTTGCAGCAACATGCCTTGATTACCATCAATCTCCTTTCCTCTCATTGTTTTAAAACAAATTTCGATTAATCTCACCTTACCCCAACCCAATCCATGTTGTATCTGGGCTATACAGGGAATTCTTCTGAAATGAATCTATATTTGCCAGTGGAGAAATGTGATTAAACCACGATCACAAATTTGATCCGAGCCCTTGAGTCCTTTGCAATTGCTGTCTCCTTTCCTAGGTTTAGTAGTGAGTCACATAAATGTTTTTATCTGTTCCCTCTTACACTACCAAAAGCTTCAAACAATTTACCATAAAAGCTTGCAGAAGTTCTGCTTGGACCATTTAACTATTCTTACTGCTGAAGCAAAGGCTGATGTCTCCTGGTGGGCACTCACTGCATGTCTCCCCTCCCAATTGTTCGCATGTTCTCAGTAACTGTTTACACCGACGCCTTCCTGACAGATTGGGGCACGGCGAGTTCTGATGGCTCTGCTGCTTCTGGTTCATGATCAGAATCAGAATGTTTTTTCACATCAACTACCTTGAACTTTACACTGTTCTCCTCTCTGTGAACTGTTTCATAACAAAAGCTTAAAAATTCCTACATGAACAGTATTAGAGATTGTTATCCTCCCATGTTCTACATAAATGAGATAGGGAGAACTCGATCCCTCTTATGCGTTTTAGCATTGAAGATCAGAGACATTTGCATCTCCCAAAATGCATGGCTTTATGACGTTCATGCTCCTAGGATGAACAATACTGAAACAGACAAATCTCAAGGGCTTTTACTAATATTCATAACTTTGGCGTATATCAGATGGCATTTGATGACCTGGTTCTAGCTTTTATAGTAGATTCTGATATTGATCTATTAGCCTCTCGTTAATCTTGTACGCTTTTCATCTAAGTGCCCAAGTCACTTGACCCGTTTGCTTGGTGAACTGATGCCTTTTCATTTCAGTGGGAGAACATTATGTATAGTAGCGAAAGAAACAACTTTTACGATTGAAGATTATGAACAATCTTCAATGTTCATTTTCCGCACGATATTCTAGATATTCTAACTCATCGGAAATGTAATTGATATGATCCATTAGGAAGTTTTGTTCAGATATAATACAGTCAGAATTTCCTATATGGAGTTAAATTCCGTGTGGGAAAAGTCCATTTTGTTTTTTCAATTGTAGACTAACCATAAACTAATTTTTTTTCGCTACTGTACATGTTCCCTCCAATCTGCCTTATCTCGAAAACAATTGAAATGTTCGCTCTAAATAATATATGCATGGATATCCTGATCACACCTTCTGGTTAAGTCTCTCTGACATGCCAATTATCTTTGATTTATTAACTTCAGACAATCTTCATTCCAGCCTCGTGTCTCGAGGGCGTTTACCCAACCAGCCACGAATTCCAACTAATGGCCTGAAGCATTTCTACCGAGCCTGCGCTAACGACAGACTACCGGAGGGCGCGAAAGGGAGCGTTTGTCGCCAGTGTTACGACCGACACTCTCAAATTGTATGATCGTCAATGGTTTAAATTCTCTCCTGATTAGATCAAACGAGGAATTCAACTAAAATTTCTGTCAATAGTAAGCTACTCCCTCCTCTCCATGTACAAGATTGAATTGAAGTCAGGTATCCTTAACACCATTTGCACCGCTTTAAATTTCATAAGTATAATTATAATATTTAGAGCGCTGCAAATGGTGTTAAGGGTATCCGATTGAAATTCAATCTTGTACTGTCCTTTTTTTCTACTATCTGTTCACAGAGCTGCTCCAGTGACTTTCACTTACTGAGCCTAACTTCCTGCGCCCCCTAGGCGGCATATCGCCACGAGCACCTATCCGGCGTATCTGTACGTCTGTGCTGTTGCTACCCTCGCACGGCCCAAGGGCCTCAAAATCTCCGACAATAGGACCGATCCCCAGTGTCCTCAGTGGAGTGTAGTGTGACTGGCTGTCACCGAAATGCAATTATACCGCAAAATTATTTTAACAACATATGTTAATTTTGAAACATTATTAATTAATCGAAATAAAAGAAAATGCTAAGTGACCGGTGTTACGAAAAATGATGTTATAGTGCAATGCAAAGTATGGTTATATTACAAAAGAGCTGACGTAAGCTGCATACCTCTTTGTTTCAAAAAAGCTGATGTGGACTGTGCAGCTCTTTATTCCAAGAGAACTGGTGTTGACGGTATAGCTATTTATTCCGAAAGGCTGGTGTGAACAGTATTGCTCAATATTCCGTAAGAGCTGAAGGGGACTGTGTAGCTCTTTAATACAGACGCTGATTTGGACTATGTTGTTCTTTATTAAAAAAGAGCTGATGTGGACTGTATCCCTCCATTTTTCAAAAGAGCTGACGTGGATTGTGAATCTCTTCATAACGATAGAGCTGACGTGGATTGTGAATCTCTTCATTCCGAAAGGGCCGATGTGGACTGTATAGCTCTTTATTCCGAAAAAGTTGATGCGGACTGTATTGCTCATTATTCCATATGAGCGGATGGGGACAGAATAGCTCTTGTATCGAAGGAGCTGAAGGGAACTGAGTAGCTCTTATTTGAGCGATTGTCTTTAAAGTAAAATTTGAAAAACTGAAAACAAATACTGGAGAAGAAGCCAATGCGAAGCTTTGTAAATGGTGTTCCAATTTCATTTAGGCAACAAAGTTTCCAAATCCATCCAGAAGTGACGAAGCCTTATTTTTTGTATAAAACTGTTGTATAAGATGCGAAGAGGAAGACCTGCAAAATTGCCTGGTTTACAGTTCAAATTTGGATATGATTTGAGCCTCATTTCCGCCGGAGCCTCAACGTCAGTCATAATAGGCTCCACCCGTAGGGTGCGACCGTCAATGATTCAGATAAGTTCGCACGGCCTTGCGTGCGAAAATATTAGTCTTGTCAAGATGAAACCAATTACATATTTTAGCTGTGGCATATTCGCGTACTAGCGCGTACAAGAGAGTAAGGAGCTAACGCGTATCTCCGTAAACGTATTGTTATCTCTGTGCGTGATGGGGTGGAGAGACCACCACCTGCAGAGGTGCTTGGATTTTAGACAGCTTCGTATAGTCCGATGTGTTTTCCGAAAACGATATGCTTTTTACGGTAGGTTGGGTCAGTGAGTAGGATTTGTAGGTTGTACGGGGATTTAAGAACGCTCATCGGGCTGCCGCGAGGGCGTTGCAATCCATCAGAAGTGTTTCACGCTGATAGCCACTTGGTGGCAACAGGAGCAAGGTGGCTCGTTTGGTCCTGTGTCGACATCCATCATGTGGTTGTGAGTTATCCACGTGGGTCCCGTGCACAAGCGGTTGATGGACACTTGGTCTTTTCTGTTGCTAAACTTTGTTTCCCATTCTCCGACTGAAGGTTCGACTGAAAGCATTTTTTGTCCACTCCGTTGCCACATTTTATCCCATTGGGATGTTATATGGGAGTTCATGATAGGGGACCAGTCCCAGTAATGTATTGGCAAGAATTGTTCTTGGTGAGTAGATGCCAGTTTAGCAAGCGAGTCCGCAAGTTCCTTTCCCCTTATTCCCGCGTGACCGAGGATCCAGCAGAATTCAACTGCCTGACCCGTCTCGGACATCACAGAGAGATCGTGCGGCATTTTACGTAGAACGGGATATTCGTAGTGCAGTGTTTTAAGCTGGGTGAGGACACTCAGAGTCTGAGAATACGACGTATTTGGGGAGGAGATCTGTTATTGCAATAGAGATGAATAGTTCGAGTGCGTGGAGCTCCGCAGATAACACAGAGGCCTCCTGTGGGAGGGTGGCCGAGAGTGGGATGTCCCCGCACACAGCGGCGGCTCCCACTCCGTCCGCGGTTTTGGAGCCTTCAGTATTTATACTGCGGTGCTCTAATTATTCTTCCTCGAGCAGTCCTAGGAATTCCTGCCGGTTCGCATTGGTTGGAGTAGTTGCTTTTGGGTACACTTGCAGGTCTAGGTTGACCGGTGGTGGGTTGATCATCTATGTTGGTGTGTTAATTTGAAGGATTCGATAGGAAAATGAAGGCTTAATAGCTTTACGCGATTGGTGTTCAGCGAGGTCACCAGGTTGTCCACACGTAGGGAAAACGGTGGGCATATATTCATTTTAGCCGCAAAAAAGCGCTCATCGGATATGTTGGGGATGTAGCTGATTGCCGGTTTGTTGATTAGACTTCTAGTCTTAAAATAGTATTGTTGCAAAAGTTTGTCTAGCCGGAGCGGAAGTGGAAGTTCGTTAGCGAGCACGTTAAGGGATTCGATTTTGGTGGAGCGGAACGCGCCGGTTGTGATACGCAAAGCATTTTTTTCGATGGTCGGGAGAGGGTCAAGAGCAGTTTTGGCTGCAGATCCGTAGACAACGGCTCCGTAGTCCATACACGATCGTATTATTGCTCTAAACAACGTCATTCCGGTGTCTTTGTCGGCACCGAACTTCAGGGATGTTATCGATTGGATAAGTCCCGTCGACCTTTTGCAGCGAATCGTCAGGGCTGCGATGTGGGGTCACCACGTGAGTTTAGGGTCCCAAACAAGACGCAGGAATTTTATTGTTTCTTTGTATACTAGAGGGGTGTTGTCCAGCGCTAAGGCTGGTTTCAGGTGTAAATCGGGCACAAGGGTTA
This sequence comes from Gammarus roeselii, assembly GCA_016164225.1. NCBI lineage: Eukaryota > Metazoa > Arthropoda > Malacostraca > Amphipoda > Gammaridae > Gammarus > Gammarus roeselii. The sequence goes on along the minus strand of SDVV010000348.1, from coordinate 22,736 downwards.
AGTGCATGCTTTTAGTTTTAAAGGGCGAGAATCGGAATCCGTTTAGGGAAGCCAAGTTCCCGACTAGGTTTAGGCACTTCTAGCGTTCATGTTGAATTGTTATGAGGCTGAGGTGTCTGTAACTCATTTGTAGGTCGTCCACTTATAGTGATGAGATTGACGCTTCCCGTGGGAACGCCCATTTCTTGCGGATATGACGGAGACTGAGTGTCGCCAACCTTGACCCTGAAGGTGTGATTTTGTAGAAACTGGTGGATGAAACGTGGTAGGCGACCTCTCAAATTTTTACGGTGTTGACCCTTTATAAACCCGTATGTCCACGTAGTGTCGTATGCTTTTTCAACGTCGAGAAATATGGAAACCACATGTTTTCTTCGGACGAAGGCCTGTCTAATGTCTAATTCTAGTCGTACGAGGTGGTCCGTTGTGGAGTGGCGCTTACAGCCACCGCATTGGATGTTGTTAAGTCCTGCATGCATTTCAAGGTAGTCGACTAGGCGTGAGTTTATCATTCTTTCCATAGTCTTACATAGAACGCTAGTTAGGGCAATGGGACGATAGTTATGTGGGTCGATGTAACACTTTCCGGGTTTGGGTATCGGGATAATTACGGATTTCCGCTATTGATTGGGAAAGAATGAATTTGAATATAACGTATTGAACACATTGTGAACACCCGATCAATTCAGAGAAATCAAAGGCAATCAAATCAAGTACCGATAGATACTTATCAATGACCGACGAGCTGTGAGCTCGTCCGACCCAGGAGGGGTCTAGGGTGTTTACCCAAAATTACACTCTCCAGCTACTCAGTTGAGCGGGTCTAGGAGATAATATGTGAGTAAAGGGTTTTCATACGTCTGCTACTATGTAAAGGGAATTGAAACCACTGGGAAAATTGAAAGAATTCTTCATATAAACCCTGAGACTGGCTTCAAATTACTGATCACTCACAGATGACGCAGCCTATCTATATTAGGCACAACTGTGTGCAGAGAAAAAAAAACAGTAAAGACAGTTCAAATACATATATGTGTACTAGCCTACAGCTCCGTAATACCACGCTTGGTCGCTATCCTAATTGATACACATGAAGATCAGCTATCCTAATACAACACATGAGGATCACTTGAAAGAAAAACAAAGGTCTAACCTAATTACAGGAGGAAAAACCCTCTAAACAACCGATTGAACGAAGTATCGAGTTATCAACACGTAGATGTAGATATAGTGACACAGTACGCGCTCACCCGGGTCAGTGACCTGCAGTGCTATGTTCCAAGTTCCGGATGATGGTGCTCCTCCTCGACCGCGTCCGTGGTGCGCTCGTCCGACTGACCCTCTGGGCGTCGAACTCGATACACGTTGTATATCTCGGCTGTCTATCCTAAATGCTACTGTTTTTCTGATGTAGTAATAGTATTGAAGACGGTGATGAAGTGTTACTGTCCAAGTGCTTTGGGTCTTGAAGAGTCGTCGAATTCTAAGTGTCTACGCTTAACGTTGAAAAGTCGTCTAACTTGTAGAGTCTAAGGCATAGAGAGTTGGGCTTAGCGGCAAAACTGGCGAGCTGTAGGACGAGTATGAAGACTTGCCTCCACATGGTTAGGATGTGAATAATCTCTGGTTACTTGATGACATCGCCTTATATAGTCTAGAACGTGACGCCAGCGCCCACCACTCGCTGGGACAAAATCCCGGTCACTCCTCTTGAAACAATGTCGCAGTTATACTAGCAATAAGGCATTTGAGTAACAAATAGTCTTAGGACCAACATCCTACCAATTAAACGAAACCAGTCTTAATGAAAGCGCAACATAACCTTACAATTAATACCCTCTGTTTTAAAATATCCTGCAGTTCAACATTGGAGAATCGGTTACTGGGGCACGCAAGCCCTTCCGCGCGTAACAAAATGGTTAAGAACCAACCTCTCAACATTGCCTACGTACGACATCTTAAATGAATGCAATCATTACTGTCTATTGTTATAACCCCCAGCTATATGTCCTGCATAAACTCTTGCTGCGACTTCCTTGTCCGACAATGCCACTGTTTACACAACAGTGGCAGCTTGCCTCCGCATTCTCTCAGAGCGGTTGCTGCGACCTTGCCGGGTAGACAAGGCCACTGTTTACACAACAATGGCAGCTTCGACCTCGCCAGACCCTGTCACTGTGTCCACATCTACATCTGTATCTAGCACGGAGGGTCCAGCCACACCTTTCTTCTCGGACCTGGACTTGGGCTGTTTAAAACAGCCCGGGACAGGCCGATAGTGTGAAACGGCTCCACGGGTCCAGCATCCAACTCTTCTCTCTACTGAGTGTGGCTGTTCGTGATGGAGCGGGGGCCAGCACAATCGATCTCGCTGTGCACATGTGAGCGGGCAGCTACATGAGGCACAAGAACGGGGTCATCCAGTCCGCGCCTCTCACCAGTCTCCGGGGCGACTCGTCCTACTGCATCCACATCGACCCGACATTCATCTGTGGACATAAGTTTCTACGGGATCTAAGTGGACCTGGGAGGGTTGCAGGGTACAAAATCATTTAATGGGTACAAATAAGGTCGGGCAGGCGGAGGGGATGGGGCGGGGAACGGTCTGGGTGTCTTGTGAGAAGAATGACAATTGGTAAAAAAGTCGTGTCAGGCCGCCTGCGCTGGCCATAATACTTCATTGCTAAGTAGCTAACGACAACAAATACCAACAGTATCGCCACTAACGTCACGCAACCGATACTGTATTTGTGGTGTTCTGTGTGAACGGACGTAAGCACATCGACTTCATCCGCCGTGCTATTCATGGTAATTTTGACATTTGAGAGTTCCCTCAAGATGCTGTCTAGTATTGGCATCGGCCCCGAAGTTGGCAGCCGGATGGGTGGAATGGAAATCGGGTCTAGTCTCTAGCTTGTCATGGTGACGAACTCATGACGCACAGTGGACACACTGAAAGATGGTGCTATCAATGAACATGGGGCGGGCAATACATAAACGCCCTTCAACTCTACATATTTTGGTTCAAAACTCTTATCATGACAGTCCAGCATTGCCCATTCCAGTCGGGGTATGAACAAGAAACAAATCCGACCCATCTGTCGAGTTAGCACGCGGGTAAGGCTTATGTGCTCCATTACACAATGAAGTTGTGAGATATTTAACAAGCTCTCTACTGAACAAGAAAGGTTTGCTTCTACACTCAGTTGTACTGTAGGTGAGCAAACATACTTGTCCTCCATCACCGTACACCTACAAACGTCTTCTCTACAAACGTCTTCCTGTCGCTCGTTATAGCCGCGTTCGTGGTTAAGTTGCTAATCAAGTAAGTTTGGTTTGTGTCACGGTCTTCCACTGGAAACGTTGCTAGCGTGGCTAATGACATATTTTGTTCCGAAACGAAGGGTAGGATTAGAGCATAAGTCTCGTCCTCCATCATTGATTTTAACTCAATTGTCGACAGTACGTTTGTAAAGTTTCTCTCGGAAAAGACGTACGGGAACGGATAGGCGTCCTTGAATAGGGTTATACCCTCATCCGTAAACGCTCTTAATTGATCGTATCCCAGAATTTCTGGCACTGCTCCTAACCTCAAAAGGGAAGCCTTATCATCGGCGTCCATGGACACTTGGAGAAGGTACTGAATACCTTCCCGAAGATTCATGACGCCGTTTGTGACGGTTACATACAGGTCCAACTCACTGAACTGTTGGTGAAACCTCTCGAGTACGGCCTGGGCCCCCGTGGCCTGATCAACAAGTGTGGTAAGAGTGGCCTGGATATGATGGAAGTGTACGTTAATTTTTTGGATTGAAGTTATCACACCCTGGTTCGCATCTGCGAAATGATCCCTCAAATCTTCAATGTCCGTCTCCGTTGTCACTCCCAGCACCGATTTTAACAGGTCACCGCCAATATTCAGCAAACCTCGTCTCTTCCTATCAACATTACTTGTCTCTTCCCACTGCGCGGTCCGATCCTCCGTCTCTCCGGCTACACTACTCGACATAGACGTCAGCCTTATTTGTCCCTTGGTATCATTTGCCATCCTTGCCTAAGCGCGAACCAACTTGCCACTCTCGTTCCAACGCACGTAGCGAAAGGGAATTGAGACGACGCTGCACCTCTTGGCCCGCGCGTGTCAGAAACACCCGGAAATGGTATGACATTGCATGGACTGCATCAAGGACTGCCGCCTGGTGGGCTTGGGTCATTTATAACAATCCCAACGCATCTACCAAACGTACGGCCCTTTCAAACAGATCAGCTGCTGATCATGCGATGAAAAATTTTGTGTGATACTCCCACTTGCACGACCAACTGCCCTTGCACGAAAGCCACAGTACCACCGGTCGAAACGATCACACCATTTCCTGGCACATGTACCACATCATCTGCCCCTCGGTACTTCCCCGGCTTGGAGCGACGGGCGCCCCAAAAGGAAGCAGCACCAGAAGCAGCAGAGGCATGAGTTGGAGGACCAACATTTTGCCTACAAACAAAAAAAACATTGTCTTAATTCTAACTTACACACTAGACCGTAGATAACAAACGATATGGGTACATAAGAATTATTCTACAGATGTTGATTATATCTATTTACAAGACGGCCATACAGGTTTCTTCAACGGAGTGAAACATGTTCGTCGTCTGGAATTCGCTGTGAACGAGTAACAATTGGTTCACGTGCGAATGGAGGCCTATCCAGGGCTTCCACTACCGGCACATCTACACCTACAGGGGTGTCCTGAGCTGCAAGAGATTTGGGAACAGATATTCCCTCCTCCTCGCAGTCAACTCCTGCGGTTGGTTCATCCAACCCCTCATACCCGTCTTCCTCGTAACCTCGACGAATTCGCTGCATGTGAGGTGGGTAACATGGCAAAATATCATCTAAATGAATTTTGAAAATCTTATCTAAAATGACGTGTTGTAAGGTGTAGTTGTACGGTGAATGTATTTTGGTGATCACAAAGGGTCCTTCCCATCTGGGTCACAGCTTTGGCTATTATGTTGGTTTCGGATGATATTTGGCGTAGACTCTCTGGTTCAGAACTAGTTTTTCGCGATCTTTGGCACGCACGTTGTGTTTCTGTTGGTATTTGAGCAATTCCTGGTATATTCGATTTTTGACGAATGCATGAGCCCTTTTGGCCTGTCTCTCGCGAATTCCCGAGCCTTCGTAGTTATACAGAGGCTCAAACGGTTCTGGGCCGTCCCACAAAGCTACGTGTTTCCGGTCGTAACCGAACAGAACATAATGAGGATTATCACCAATGGTGTTGTTAAACGCGCTGTTAATGGCAATCAGGACTTCGGGAATAAACAAGTCCCATTCCGGAGAGAACTCTCCTCAATAAATACGCAACAATTTTGCAATGGAGAAATTACGATTTTCCACGGTCCCGTTTGCGGCTGCTCGATACGGGGTAATGTTCACCTTTTTGACGTGGAAATGTTCGCACAGGGGCCTCATCACCTCGCTCACGAACTCCAATGCATTATCGGATATAAGTCTTGACGAGGCGCCGTAGTGTGCGAACAACTGTTCTCTGGGGGCACGCACAACGGTCTCAGATGATCTGTCAGGGATCGACCAATGTGAGAATGTACCTATAACCTGAACTAGTGATTGGGAATGGTCCCATGATGTCCATTCCGACCTCTGCCCACGGTCTTTGTGGCAACGCGTAAGTTCGGACAGGGGTACTCTGAGCAGGCAAATGATTGTACCTCTGACACTCCGCGCAACATTTAATTATTTCAGTGGCCAAAGTGACCATGTTTTGGAAGTAGAAATGAGTCCGAAGTTTTATTATGGTTCTGTCCACTCCGAGATGTCCGAACTCAAATGAATCGTGGCATAACAATACAGCTCTTTGGATTAATGTTTGTGGTACGACCACTTTCTAGTATGTGGCTTCTTCGTCGCACCTTTGTACAGGGATACGTCGATACAGAATATTGCTACTTAACATGTAGCTCTCCAAATCCTTTGGAGAGCCTGTATGTGTTGTAATGGGTGTTTCAGTAGTTAAGTGAGTAATGTATGTGGCTAACTGTGGGTCCTTTCTCTACTCTTTAACCAATTCTCCTACCGTCCAGGCCAGTGTAGGGACTCGTTCCTTTAGAATCTTGGGAAGAGTTTTACCTTCCTGTACGCTTGCGATGTGTGACGGCATTTCTTCGTAGTCTTCCTTATTGGCTATTTCTTTCAGATCTTCACCATCCTTCTCCAGTGCTGGAAGACTGTAAAGAGTGCGGGACAATACGTCGGCTAGGTTATTCAACTTGCGCTTCACATACACCACCTTTGGACTGTACTCTTGTGTTAATACCGCCCACCTGCCCAGCGCACCTTCTGGCAAGCACTTTCTGAACAGAAACGACAGTGGACGATGATCTCTGTAAATGGTGACTTCGTACCCGTACACCAGGTAACGAAAAGTCTTGAGTGCCAATAGAACCTCGAGGGCTTCTCTCTTGGTAGTGGAATAACGACGTTCTGTCACTGACAGAGATCTTGATGCGTACGAGATTAGATGTAATTTACTGTTCGAATCGGGCTGCATCAATACAGCTCCCAGTTCGACATTTGACGCATCGGTAAATATGTAAGATGGCACGGAAAAAATTAGGAAACTGAGCACCGGTGCCTTCATCAAACATTATTTTAACATTTGCATGGATTCCTGCTGTTCGGCCTTCCATAAGAATGGTTGGTCCTTTTTAGCAATTTGTTCAACGGGTCTGCAATACGTGAGAACTCTGACACGAAACTCCTGAAGTAACTCAGCAGCCCGAGGATTGTCCTGACTTGGTCTGTGTTCGTTAGAGTTGGATAGATCCTGATGGCGTCCAGGCGATCCGGATGCATCTGGATCCCTTCGGAACTTACATGATTTCCCAAGAATTTGATCCTCCTTTAAAAAAAGTCGCATTTGCTTAGCTTCACACGCAGGGATGCTGCGCGCAATTTTTGTAGAACCTTCTCGATGGATATCAAATGAGCGTCGGTAGTTGGGGACGCTATGATTATGTCGTCTAGATACGCCAGAGCGTTAATACCCAGCACTTCTCCGAGTACTAGAGCGATACATTTTGAAAAAATGAGGGGCAAATTTAAGGTCAAAGGGCATTACCCGGAAGTGGTAGTGCCCTATTCGAGTAGTGAAAGCGGTCTTTTTTTGCTCTTGCTCGGCCACCGGCATCTGCCAGAAAGCACTTTCCAGGTCGACTGATGAGAAAAACTCGGCGTTCGACAAGGACGGCAGCAATTCTGGTATCCTCGGAAGTGGATGACGCGATCCAGAAACGGATAACCGATTTAAATGGCGGAAATCAATACAAACGCGTGGTGTTCCGTCCTTCTTCCTGACAATAATCATCGGGGAATTCCCCGATCCAGCATGTCGTCAATCAAGCCGTCCAACTCGGCTAGTTGTGAATGTGGTAACGGATAATGTCGTTGATTCACAATCCCGGCTTCCGGATCAGTGGGTATCTTGCATTCCATAACACTGGTCCTTCCTAATGGTTCTCCAGGCTTCGCGACAACGTCGCGATATTTGTTGAGAAGTCGGGTGATTTTAATTCGAAGTGGTGGATCAGCTGGGGTATCCACTTCGTCTTCCCCTATGGGTGCAGCCCTTTTAATTCGAGTGGCTTGACCACCGATGGTTCATTTGTACTTTGATGAATCACATTTGCGTTCTCTATGCACGTTCCTAGAGTCCATCCGGTAAAGTAATATTCCAAATCTCTCAACGGAGTCAATACGGCCAGTCGCGTTCCTTTAAGCACCTTCAAGTCCATAGGAGAGGCATTTAGCAATAGCAGCAGTACTGATCCTTCTTTAATTTTTATCAGAGCCTCGGATACCAGCAGACCAGAGTCCGCTGAACCGCGATGAACTGTGTACTCACCGTCGGGAATTTTTATATGGACGCGAACTAATCGCTGTTCGAGTGATCCAATCTCAAAAGTTTCCGCGGCATGCACAACAAGCTCTGTCTTTGTTTTGTTTGGAGTAATGGGAGTAACTGTAGAGTCAATGCGAAGAAATTTATTGTGTTCTGCTATGGTGTTGGTGTTTTATGTTAACTGGGTTTGATTCAAGTCACTAATGGGGATGTTATATGTTTTGTGGTAAATTTCTATTGTTAAAAGTTTGTTAGAGAAATCGATTTTCGCACGATGTTTGTCCAGTAAGTCCGTACCAATCAGTAGCTCATAAGAAGCTGTATGGCATTTATTAATTACGACCACCTGATGGGTGAAAGATACTTGGTTTTTCGCTTGAGGGGCTGGATTGGACGAATCACTCGCTTTTGAGTTACACACATTTGGATTTAATGAAATTTGAATGTTTCGTGTACCCAACACGAGTATAGCTTGTCCGTTAAAGTCAGTTAGTCGGGCACCCCATGAGGTCAATGACCTAGACACATCCTCAAGCACTCTAGCCTTAATGATTGTCATACCGGCTCCCGTATCTAACTAACCACGCACACGCCGACCATTTACCACCACGGTGACCATTAGAATCAAGATTCCTTTTTCCGAATTCGAAGAGCTGTACACAGCTTGGTTATCTACCACCAACAGACGGTGACTTCTACTCTACACACCGTTACCACCTTGCTGTTGTAACACACAACACTGACCACATCACTCACCAGCCACAGTCTCACTCTCCTCCCTGGTACTGTCGAGCCTTGCTACTGACAAAGGGTTCTCCGGATTATTCAGAGGCTTAACCGCTGACGTACTATGTAATGAAGTGATCAGTCCCGCTACGGTACCCTGGGAAGCATACGCTGAATGTTTCCCTCACATTTTGGAGAGGCAATTAGCTTCCATCGAACTAACAGAGACATCAGGAGTAGTGAAGGCTAGCTGGGCCTCCCTTGTGCCGGATCTCCTTGAAAAGGAGCCTGTCTCGGGCTTCTTACTGGATTTTGGTTATTTTTATCGGGACATCTCATCGCAAAATGCCCCAACCTGCCGCAGCTGAAACGCTCCGCGTGTCGATTTGGAGCATTTCGGCAGTCGTCCAGGGTTTTTCCGGTGCCTTTGCACTTGATACATCTCCTTTCCGAATATCCCACCTGATTCGCTTCATAGCCTTCTTCTGGTTCTCCGTGTCTTAACTAGTTGTATCTCCACCAACCATATTTACTGAGGAGGGCCTCGATCCCGAACCTCTTCGAGAGTATCCTCTACCACGAGACATACCTCTACTGTTTACATCACCCGGCCTGTCCTGCAGGTAACTCCCTGGACCTTGCAGGATTGCATTTATTCCCATGACATCCATCGTCTCTCCAGTCATCTCATCCTTAGGGTCATTCAATGTTTGTCTCAAATCCTCCAGCACACTGAAAGTCCGGAACGCCCCCTGTCTATTTTCGTACGCGTCCGTCCGTCCCGGCATCGCACCTACCTTGTCCAATACATTTTCCTTCAAGCTTATAGTCGTAGTAGCTGCAGTGGCGTCACGCATAGTCTTATTATACACAGACTCAGTCAATCGTGGCGCAATCAAAAGTACGTACAACGCATCAACGAGAACTTTCTTCCCTGAGCGCTGGTCCGCTGCGACATCAAAATTTGGTCACCCATAATATAGGTTTACAAAATTCTTTATTGCTTCAAAGAAGCGGGCATGATTCCGCGCTGTGGCTTCATTTACAGGGATTACGTTAACTGACAACAACTCTTGAACGGCTGCTCGCAAAGACAGTTAAGTTGACGTTTCATATGTTTTCAGAAACTCAGTTTGTAACGTTTCGAAATTATCTTTTGGGACTTCCAGGAGTTCGGCCAATGTATCAAATTTTAACAGAGTGTCCTTCGCATCCCCCACTGAGGGATGGAGGTTCAGTCTGGATTGTTCATTGATCTTTGCCGACTTCGTAATTCCATTTGCTCCACATAAGGTCTTTACCGCTCTTATGTAACACTCTATGGAGGGCCCTGCGTACCATGCTGTGTGGTCGCTTTCCCTCCGTCGTCCCGTGAAGCGGGGTATCTTATCCCCTTGAATCAAGTTAATCTGGGATGGAACCGGAACCGACATCGCGTACACTCGTTCCAACAATTCACTCTGCCAATTTCCACTCACACGTCTCAAACGAACAGTCTGTCCACCACGTCGGCTATCTCTAAACCTACTCGATACTCGAGTGATGTCTTGCAACTCTTCCAGGCTAACACGTACCAACTGATCCCTATTTAATAGAGACTCATACGATTCACTCAATCGTCGTGAATCTTCCATAAACTATCAATCGTTTTTATGTTTGCCACTATTTGATAAAATTTTAATGACACTATTCACCACCTAACTATCTATTAATATTTTAATATATATTTCACACTTAACTTTAATGTCGTCTTTAAATATATTCACACTTCACTTAAATGTATTTGCTGAAAAGAAAACGCATTGAGCAGCGGCAAAGCAAAAGCGCTACCGGCGAAAGCTGTCGGACCTGCTGGCGCGTTGTTGATTCCGCTAACTTTCTCACCTTATACGTGTCTACAGCCAGTGCAGCTCTTCCCGGTTATATTTGTCTTATGACCGTGACCTACATCTCTCTCTCTCTCTCTCTCTCTGTATTTCATTTGAAGTGCACGATTTCATCTGAGTTTGGTTGTTCATTAACAAAATCACACGTCCTGCAGCCACCAGTCGCCAAGCCCTTCCTCTCTCTTCTATCAGCCTTACACAAAATGCTCAACTCCACTTGCCAGGAGCGAGAGAGAGAGACTGGTCCGTCCTTGAGCCTGCACTGGTTGCACCCACGCATGAGCTATCTACACTACACTCCACCTGATGCAATATGTATGCATACCCATGCCAACACACCGACACATAGACGCAGTGTTGTATCGAAATGATGGAAAAAGTGAAACAGAGAATCACACTCTGATTTGCCTGTGACTTGTGAGGTTTATTACTTCCTCACCTGGGGCACCAAGATGTGTGCCCGCCCGATCAATTTAAAGAAATCAAAGGCAATTAAATCATGTTTCGATAGATACTTGTCAATGACCGACGGGCTGTGAGTTCGCCCGACCCAGGAGGGGTCTAGGGTGTTTACCCAAAATTACACTCTCCAGCTACTCAGTTCAGTGGGTCTAGGAGATAATATGTGAGCCAAGGGTTTTCATACGACTGCTATTATGTGAAGGGAATTGAAACCACTGTGAAGATTGAAAGAACTCTTAATATATTTATGATCAAGAAAACCCTGAAACTGGCTTCAAATTACTACCCACTCATAGATGACGCAGCCTATCTATATTATGCACAACTGTGTGCAGAGAAGAAAAAACAGTGAAGACAGTTCAAATACTTATATGTGTTCTAGCCTACAGCTCCGTTATACCACGCTTGGTCGCTATCCTAATTGATACACATGAGGATCAGCTATCCTAATACAACACATGAGGATCACTTTAAAGAAAAACCCAGCTCTAACCTAATTACAGGAGGAAAAACCCTCTAAACAACCGATTGAATGTAGTATCGAGTTATCAACACGTAGATGTAGACATAGAGACACAGTACGCGCTCACCCGGGTCAGTGACCTACAGTGCTATGTTCCAAGTTCCGGATGATGGTGCTCCTCCGCGACCGCGTCCTGTGGTGCGCTCGTCCGACTGACCCTCTGGACGTCGAACTCAATACACGTTGTATATCTCGGCTGTCCTTCCTAAATGCTACTGTTTTTCTGATGTAGTAATAGTATTGAAGACGGTGATGAAGTGATACTGTCCAAGTGCTTTGAATCTTGAAGAGTCGTCGAATTCTAAGTGTCTACGCTTAACGTTGAAAAGTCGTCTAACTTGTAGAGTCTATGGCATGGAGAGTTGGGCTTAGCTGCAAAACTGGCGAGCTGTAGGACGAGTATGACGACGTGTCCTCCACATGGTTAGGTTGTGAATAATCTCTGGTTACTTAGTGACATCGCCTCATATAGTCTAAAACGTGACGTCAGCGCCCACCACTCGCTGGGACAAAATCCCGGCCACTTCTCTTAGAACAATGTCGCAGTTATACTAGCAATAAGCCATATAAGTAACAAATAGGCTTAGGGCCAATATCCTACCAATTAAACGGCAACCAGCCTTAATGAAAGCGCAACATAACCTTACAATTAATACCCATTGTTCTAAAACATCCTACAGTTCAATATTGGAGAATCGGTTACTGGGGCACGCAGGCCCCTTCCGCACGTTACAAAATAGCTTAGAACCAACCTCTCAACATTGCCTACATACGCCATCTTAAATGAATGCAATCATTACTGTCTGTTGGTATAACCCCCAGCTATATGTCCTGCATGAACTCTTGCTGCGACTTCCTTGTCCGACAATGCCACTGTTTACACAACAGTGGCAGCTTGCCTCCGCATTCTCTCAGAGCGGCTGCTGCAACCTTGCCATATAGACAAGGCCACTGTTTACACAACAGTGGCAGCTTCGACCTTGCCAGACCCTGTCACTGTGCCCGCATCTGCATCTGTACCTAGCACGCAGGGTCCAGCCACAACTTTTAGTAGGTGCTGGAGAGCGTTGTCAGGAAGGTGTTCGATCATATTGATGTGCACTTGGTCTGACCTGGGTGAGATTTCACGGGTATGGTCGATAGCATACTATAGATCATGGAGGGAGAAAAGTTTGTAGTAGGATTCTTCATTTGCGGAAGTGAAGTCAATGTGCCCACTTCCTTTTAGGATCTTTTCCCGTGGGAAAGAAGCCGTATAATTTGTTGATTGCAATATTTGGCTGAATGTCTGAGCTAGTTTGTCCGCGATGTTCGCGTATGAAGTGTAGCCAGTGTTTCAGTCAGACAATATGCTGATAGGTCGCTCGGGGCGACCTAATATACGTCAGACTTTTCCCCATACTTGGGAATGAGGGGTGTATTGATTGATTGTGTTAACTAAATGGGTCCAGCTTTCCGCTTCTTCTCCACGCTAAGTTTGCGGAAAACGGCAGTTTCCCCATTCCAGGCTACCTGGTTTTCGGGGGAACGTGCGTGGAGGAAGGCACTGTATATCCTTTCACGCTGGTCCATTGCTTCTTGTACCTACGGGCACCACCAAGTTTTTTGAAAAAAGGTTGAGGGAATATATTGGAGAAAGCATGCGACAGCTGCACTTTGGAATTTTTCGTAAAGCTGTATGACAAGGTCACGCTCTGAAATGTCTTCGGGAAGGCCCTCCACATCATCCCATGCGACATGCGTCTAGTATTCCTCCCAGCTGGCTTTCCGGTAGTTGAATCGAAGTTCCTATGCGTCGGGATTATTTGGTCGGATAGTAAGGGGCGATATGATCACTGGGTTGTGATCACTGTCATGTGTTGAAGGCAGGACTCCCCAAACGAGTTGGGGTGCTAAAGTGGGGGAACAGATTAATAAATCGATGGTTGCTTCGCTTTCGAGGGGGATCTGAGTGGGTTGTCCGCAGTTGAGAAGGACCAGGTTGTGAGTGTCTATGATGTTGACCATTATCACTCCCCTGGGGTCTATTTTCACGCATCCCCACACTTCGTGGTAGCTGTTGAAGTCTCCATGGAGGAGTACGGGAGGATTCAGTTGGTTAAGCAGTTCGGTCATTAGTGCCTCCGTGAGGTCGTGGTTTCGTGACGAGTAGATAGATACCACTGTAATTGGTCTTGAGATACATATCTTCACTGCGACAGCTTGGAGTTCTGTTCTCAGAGGGAGGAGGTGATGAGGTATGCTTTGATAGATCATAAGTGCCACTCCGCCGTGTGCAGTCACATTATTATGACCTTCGCGACGGTGTATGACATATTGAGGGATTGTGAAGGTGACTGTGTAGGGATAAAAGACGAGGGAGTACGATCTTTGTGTTTGCTTCTTGAGCGAGCGCATTTCTCTTCTATGGAGTTTTTTGTATGCATTATGATGGGCAGAGTAGTAGTCATTGGGATATTTGAGCGAGTGCGGTGCATGGTCGATCAATGGTTTCGGGTATCAGTTCTTCGTTGTAGATTTTCAACACGTCCTCGCGCAGGCGATGGTCCTTCTCACTTGTGAGATGCTCTGGTGCTGGGCATGTTACCTGATGGTTGTATACGTCACTCTGGTTTTTGCTGTGCGTGTCGCAGTTAAAACGGTCAGTAGTCGTTCAACGCACTGATCAAAGCGAGCCGTGGTTCGTGGGCTGTTGCTAATATTTTTGCTTCGTGATTAGAGGGCGTCGTGTACCCCGCGGTCGTCAGAGGATGAATCTTCGTTCCTTTGCCTTTTGACTTTCGTGTTAGTGGACCTCTCTTCGTGGTCCACTGGGGCAGCATCCATCGCAGTGCTCTCCTGGGCACTGGTGGATTCATTGTTTGGGGCGCCCGCCTCTATTACGAGGTCGGTCGCTGGGCTGGCTGGGGTAATGTTAGTACTGGGGAAGGGTGTTGGGTCAAAGTAATAGGTTGTGTTGACGGTACATGAGTGTCGTCTGAGGGGGAAATCTTAGTTGTAGATTTAACTGCTTTGGCGTAATTTAAAATACGGCAGTTTAGGTTTTCATCGTAAAGCATTCGGATAGCTTGTTTTTGTGTGACTCTGCGGTCGTTTTGTATGATTGTCATTGCTTTTTGGTCTATGTACTTTGGGCAGTCACGATCGCCTGCCTCATATAGGCATCGGCAGTGGTAGCATTCAGGTTACAGCGATGGGATTTGTGTGGCCGGCAGTATTTGGTGACGTGGCCGTATTCCAGGCATTTTTTACACATTGCCAGGCATATCGCCACTTGGTATATTTTTGTTTGCCCATGTTCGCCCAGGATTACTATGAATTCTGGGTGGTCGCGTCCTGGGAAAGTGATTTGATATGCGGTGGTGTGGGTGTTCCATGGTTTGATCCACTTTGCTAGAGAAACCTTGGTGGCTCCGTTATCCTTAGCTAAACCTGCTGCAAAAAGGCTTAGGTCAGTTCTAGGAGTGTCGCTGAAAGTGTATATAATTCGTCTTGTAACGTTGAAGAACGGATGAATTTCGACAGTTACTTTGTATTCGTATATTTTGTTAATTCTTTGTATAGCGTTGCTTTGCTCGATATTTACGACGTGGGCCAGATACTTCTTTCCCTGTCGGTTTATGTTTATCGGACTACCTCCCAGTTGTTTGGTGAGCAAGTTCATCATGGTGAAAGGGTTCATTGAGGAAGCAACTTTGTTTGCACCGCTATCTACAAGCGTTATGAGTGAATGGGTAGGAAATTATGCTGATCTTCTCTCCTGGGTGAGCGAGTTAACCTGCGGGAAGCGAATCGTGGCCGCAGCCTCTCGTCGTCCGACTTCATGCTCCGTTTGGTATTGCAGGATCTCCCTCTCAGTCATGTCCTGGGGGCAGTCTCCGTGTCCCGTAGGGTGGCCGTTTACTTTGCAGTAAATGCAGTGAGATTCTTCGGATGGCAACGACAAGGAATTGTCCCGTTTATCAGGGTCGTCCTGGAAGCAGTGGGAGCATCTTTGCTTACCGTGACAATCTCTGCTCTGGCATTTATAGCATCGCATCGAACGTCTTTCGAAGGGTGTAAACTTTGTTTTTGAGTCAAATAAAGGTATGTCTATGTAGTTAGGTGGGGTGGGACAATTGAATTTTATCAGAAGGGCCATGGTGGTGTTCCTTTTTGGTTTGATATTTTGTGTGATTTTCGCTTCATCTATACATTCCTCGTATTGAATGAGTTCGGTGATGAACTTGTCGGCTTTATCTCTCGGGAGACCTTCGATATAAATCAGGCCCGAACTCATGGAAAAAGTTAGGTGTGGTATGATTTTGTAGGCTTTTCGAATATTCTGTTTTGGGAGAGTATAGTGTCACTTTGAAGTTTTGTGTCTACTTTAATTGTGAAGCTATCGTCACCGCTGGCGGTGATGTTGAAAATTGGACGGTCAGTCATGGAGTTCAGTTCTTCACGTAGTTTATATGGGCAAATATCTGGTCTGTCATTGACATCAGAAGTCATTTTTGAGTGTTCGAGGAATTTAGGGCCGTTGTTGAATAGACTGTGGTCCTCAAATCGAGTGTATAATCTCCTCTTTACGTTTCTTGGTGTTTGAGCGTTATGAGTTTCGGCTGGGAGGAGAGCGATGGTATCAGAGAGGTCAGAGGCGGAAGCACAAGAACAGGTTACGGGTTCCCTAGCCTCTATCCTCTTCATCAGCTCGTCGAGTCGGGCATTCATAGTTGCAAAGAGGTTCTCGAATTTTAGTGAGGCGTTCACAGACTTCACAGGAGGGCGCAGAGCAGTCCTCAGTCTCCAGCTCGGGAAGGCCCATCATTTTTCTTATCTTACCTAGGGCATTCTGCATTCCGATTATATTCGCGTCCAGCTTCGCGAAGCGTTCATTTGTGTCGTCGACTACGACCTGAGTCAGGTCTCCTGTCGATGAGGAACTTCTGAGGGGTTCGTCGTTCTTTCTCGCAGACTGGTTGAGTATAACGCTCTGGAGGGGCCGTTGGCTCTTCTCCGATCGACAGGGTCTCTTTTCCATTATTTGATCCCCGGCTTCTACCAGGGGTTCCGGGTACTAAAGGTCGGGCCTTCATTACTTGTATTGCTATTGTATATACGAATATATTCACTACTTTTATCCTCAAATTCACGGTTAAAATTAATCCTAATTCTAAATTTTCTTGTGAAGAATTTTGTTTTTATAACATTTTTGTAAAAAAAAAAATTTAATTTCAATTGGTTTCGATCCTAAATTCACAAGCCTTGGTGTCATGGAAGAGCTAACCTCTTTGTGCACCAAGGGGAGGGGGGGGGGAGAGTAGCTACAAACTGAGAAGGAGGGACGGTTTAGGGATCTTTTAAATCAAAATATATTTACACAAAAAGACAAATAAAATTTGGTGGTTAACGAAGACGCCGTGGGAAGGCGGGTGAGCCTGGGATACCCCCAGGGGGTATCCCTCAGAGTTGTCCTATTGCTCTCGCTTTAAATAGATGATTGTCGATCTCTCCAATTAAGTTGAAAACTTTAACCTTTACGAGACGATATCTGGTCTCTGAGCGATATTCGGCTTAGAGCAGTGACCGGCTCTTGTTTTGATACAGCAAAAAAAAGGAGCTTCTATACCTTGGAAAGTTTGGAGCTTAGACTTGAAGAATAGTGTGCGATGTTAATTTCTAACGCAGTTAGTTGTTCGTCATTGGTTACGATACTGCCTCTGCGCAAAGCTCAAATTTGGAAAACGATTCATGTGGAATAACGAAGGCTAGGTCGGCGTATGATACTGATCTTCAATTTGGGCTGCCGATCGTCGAAGCCGACGCTGTTTCGCCGAAATCTAATCCTTAAAAACATTTATCGTGACGAGATTGTGGTGAAAAATGATTGTAATTTAGAGCTCGATTTTGATGAAGGAAACGGTTAAGCCAATATGAAACTCGGCGTGCGGCGGCCCTCTTTCATTTGAATCATGACACGTCAACATCCATGCCTAGCTGTCATAGCCATGTAGAATACAGGCAATGGATGGGACAGACAAATAGACTGACATAAGCAGCGGACATGATGCACCCAAATCCGTGCTACATCTTCCAGTCAATATCGTGTGACACGTTGCGTTCAATATCGTGTGACATGTTCCATCCAATAGCGTGTGAGATGTTCCATCCAATATCGTGTGACATGTTGCATCCAATGTCGTGTGACACGTTGCGTTCATTATCATGTGACACGTTGCGTTCAATATTATGTGACACGCTATCGCATCGAGCATAAAGAGAAGCCAGCCTCTTTTGTCATCGAGATTATTTTAATATACAGCGTCTTGTTACATCGAGGTTCATGAGGCATCCAACAAAGTGAGACATGTAGTATTACGTGTCATGCAGCATCGTGTGGCGATATGCTGCATAATGTGGATGCGACGTCATCTGGCAACCAGTATCACGTGACAACACTATGAGGTATGGAAAAAAATATCTTCAAACTATCTTCAACGCCGTACAAAATAAATTCTAAAACCTATACTTGTCCTATGAATACTTTTTGCTATTTCTAATATATATTATCTTACAAACTTTTTTTATACCTTAGTATACACAAAATACCGTGTATATTAATACACGAATCCTAATTCATCCCCATAACGTGTTTCATGACTCATGGATCATGGGTGCCATTTATTGCTAGCATATTCCAAAATGAGTATCTGCTATGTATGTCATTAAATATCATTTATAACATCTCCAACATCAGCATTGGTAGTATATATAGGCACGGAAACGCAAATGCGAAGGAATAAGATAGGGCCTAATTACCGATGGGGAGAGGGTTGGCCGGAGTCCGGCGGGCGCGACCGGAACTGTATTCAGTGGCAAAGAGGCATACGGGTGGCTTACGGAGGGCTTACGGGTGTCTAACGGCTAACGGGTGACTCATTCGGACGGACGGACGGACAGCTTGGGGATTAATCATATGGCATTTATTTGTCAATAAGTTATCTAAATATATGTTAATAGGTTATATAAATAGTTTGTTTACATATAAATTTACATATAGAGGACCTTTGGTATTTGTATCGCATTTCAATGCTAGGCATACTGTATTGTAATTTATTGCATGTCATGTTGCATATCTGCAATTTCATTGCTTCTCCTCTGAGTGTTTAGGGCTAATAATAACATACATTTAGAAGATCATTTTTATTGATAATAAATCTAACAGTTACATAATAATTTAAATGCAGTATTAAAGATTAAACCCCACACTTATTCTTCTTGCAAGAGTGTTGATTTCCGGACACGTTCATGATGAATTTTTTCAACCTTGCTAACGACTTGATCCGATCACTGTTTATCAATTTACACGTGGCATGGATTTATATAAGTTGATTGTTATTTTCTGCGATTGTATTATTTTTAACTCTGTCTACGATGTTCGCAATGGTTTTCTTTTCGTTTGATATGTATGCTGTCATATTATGACCGAATGTCACATCACACGTGATTTGTTTGAAAATATATGAGCTTAGTTATAGATCGATTAAATACAAAATGATCAGCAAAGAAATAACAAGACTTATGATATAAATCTTGAGACGATGCTCGGAATAACGTGACAAATCATATCTGCTGATGTTCTAATGTTTTATTTAGAGCTCAGTTATATATTTTTTCTGTTTGGGTAGGAAATTATTTAGGCATACATCGATATTCAACACAAGCATGATGTCACCAGGACGCGTTATATCGTCAGAACAGCACTGAAGATAGGTGGTGCAAAACAGCCCTGCGTGTCAGTAGTGCTTAAACGCCCTGGAGATAAGGGTCCCAAAAACGCCCGGGAGCATGTTGGATATTGCTTACGACTAATAATGGTTCACAAATAGGTATTGTAGAGGGTAAGTATTATTGTATAAATTATTGTAGAGTTTATTTTATTGGTATATCCGCAATAAATGTTAGCCTGGTACATAGGAGGTTGGTTGCATGTGTAGGATTTAATTTTCTTTTGAAAGTATGCTTCTATAATTATTTATATGTCGTATTATTTAGTGTCGCAGTCACCGCTGATATTTCAATGGGTGTTTATTGCGCGAACATTACCTTATTTAGAGTATTATTTAATGATGTAGATACCGTTGTAGTAGGATTTCAACTTGATTGCATTGCTCGTCCATTGTAAAATTTAGGTATTTTGACCAAATACGTATTGGTGCAATGCGGTCCTAAGTAGGTTCTTTGATGTTATAGAGCAAAGCGTAGTACTGGATTAAATCCAGTCGCTTTTGCCATTGTAGGTTTGCACATATTTTCACAGTTACGTCAGTACACATAGTTATTTATAATACAAACAGAAGGCGCTGCAATTATACGTTCACGTTTTTTCAATCCGTATGACTGTGGACAATAAAACACATATGTTCAAGTTTTTAATTATTCATTCATTACATGGTTACATAGGAACATTTACATCAACATATAAGGGACATTTTCAATAAAAAATAAAAGTGGATTAAATCCAACCGCTTTTCTCCCAAAGTATGTATGCATATATTTTTACAGTTGCAGTATATCTAGAGTAACTCTGTTGGAAGTTACAGTGTATCTACAGTATGACACTGATACAGTATAGGTAGCAGCTATACAATAGCAGTCAATTGGAACAGTACCACTGCCTCGCTAGCGTAGCGGTAGACCTCTATCCATCACTGTCAGACTCAGATGCTAACTCGAGACCCCTTCCACTCGAGTGTGCCCTCAAATCGCTAGATTTCCTCTGTACAATTCAATTTTGGAATCATTAATCACTCGCCGTATATATTCCAGTCAAGATTTAGTCCCTTGCTGCTTGGAGATGATGAGATATACATGTTAATATCTACGATACCTTAGATAACCGAGTGCAATTTCAACTGCATGATACCTATTGCATTTTTAATGCAAGGCACTATGTGTTGTTTGCAAGTCATTTTGCATAACTGCAATTTCATTGCTAGGCATTCGAGTTAAATTTAGGATATTGCAAACAAAACACTTATATGATATATTATATTGATAATAGATTTAAAACACATTTTTTATTGGGGAATTACATGGGCTTATCATTTATAAGAGAACATATCTATGAATCTATCGGTTGACGCCGGTAACTGTACGAGACGTAAGCAAAGTCTCCGGGTGTCCCTCTGGTCCTATCTTGATCGGGGGCGTCAGAGGCACGTTGCGGTCTCAGTTTATCGATGAATCGCGCTATTTCTCGGTTGGAGGTGACACCTTGTCAAGCAACGATATATCGCCTATTGTATACGGTCATTTGATTTTGTTTTTGCTGTATTTTGATCATTTTTATTTTAAATATTAATTTATGTTTATAGTATTTATTTATATATATTTCTTTCCTACGGTTAAAATGTATCTGAGTCAGTTAATTAGTACGCTTTCGCTAGGGATATAGCGCAATTAAGTGCTGATATATAGATAGGACAAATAGATATGGATGATTTGGTATGTATAGCGTATAATAGTGTTTAGTTAATACATTGTGAATTTGTTTTTTGGGTCTTGATTATTTACAGAATGCAAGTTAAATTGAATTAAGGATTTACATATCGCTCGGTTGTAGGTACGATTTAGCTTGTTTGAATTGATATTATAGGCGGTTGTCTAATTATGGGGTATAAAAAATACATTTTGTGATTTGTGACTGGTACATAGGATTAAAACTACCCAGTGTGGCAGACATCTATTCATATCTTACAATTATGATTGTAGTATTGTGATTTTTTTAGAGATGTATGAGATATAAGAAAAATTCTACAAACTTTTATATTCTATATAGCTTTAATGAAGAAGTATTCCTCTTAATTTATTGTAGGTTACTGTTTTATATCACTCCCACATAAACATCAACAGAGTGGTAGTTTTGTAATTAAATGGCATTAATAGCACTTCAAACAACATCGCTAGAGTTGCAGCTATTGTTATTAAATAGCATTAATAGCATCTACAACAACATATCTAGAGTGGCAGCTATTGTAATTAAATAGCATCAATAGCATCTCCAACAACATCAACAGAGTGGCAGCTATTGTAATTAAATAGCAATAATAGCACTTCCAACAACATCGCTAGAGTGGCAGCTATTCACAGCTTGAAATGTTTCGAGTTCATCAAAGGTCGCGGACGCGCTCCATTGCCCGATATCAAATTGGCCTGTAACGCTGTAACAGAGCAACTTGTGACGGAGAGACTTGACATTACCAGCTGTTATTGTCACGGCCTTGGAGCACGCCACTGGCAGACGACTCAGCGACATGCCATCTGGCATATGGCTCCTGCAAAGAGTGGTCCCAGCATACAGTCTGGTACATGTCAAACTTGTACCAGCTTTAGGTGGCTACCCACATGCCACGGGACATTTGTCATCAGCTTGGGGCGGCTTTTGCAGCTGAAATGTTCAATTGAAAAACTATTAACATTCATCTTTGTAGTACTGGAGTGAGGTAGTTTTGATACTCCTCCTTTCACCTGGGTACTTGTGTGTGGGGGTACTGCTACCCTTCCTGTCACCTGGGTACTGGAGTGAGATAGTACTGATACTCCTCCTTTCACCGGGGTAATGGTATAATGTAATACTGATACTCCTCCTTATACTCTCTCCCCTGCTTTTGTTCAGCAAGATAATTTAACCTCGTGTTTGCCGACGTCTTTCCCCCACGCCACATGGAACTCGTAGCAATATTTAGAAATTAATATAATAAAATGATGTTTAAATTCACCAATGAAATATGATGATCATTTTCCAGGGATAACCCGAGTTACAGGTCAAGTGAAGTGACATGAAACGTTTTCTTATGTTATGAAAATCAATCTGGAAATGTTGTTGTACGTAAATTGATCAATGCAAAATGCCGATTATTATCAACAAATATATCTCAAGCGAAAAGTCAACCGAAGTGACATTTGTTTATTTCCTGTTATACTTCAATGTATTTTTGTCACCCAGAGTGAAATAACTATTATTGTTGAATTGTAAATAGTTTTCAGGAAGTTGCACCAAAATATTGTCTTGCAGTTTCAGAGCAACTTGTGACGGAGTCACAAGTACACACGAATGAATGCATGTACTTGTGACGCATACATGCATGTATGCATGCATGCATGTATGCATGCATGTATGCATGCATGTATGCATGCATGTATGCATGCATGTATGCATGCATGTATGCATGC
>SDVV010000347.1:0-33273 GCA_016164225.1 Gammarus roeselii | reverse complement strand
TTAGAAATGTATGTTAGTTCGATGCACTTAGACTCGCCGCAACAAATTTCGATCCATGGGGCTGCAATTGGTTCGGGGCTGCATTGTATATGTTTTTAGCCTGTCACACTCGGCTGTAGCAAGTCTCGCTGTGATCCGCATGCAGCCTAACCGAAAGGTCGGATGGTGCTGTGTCTGGTTGTTGAAGATACAGGGTGCGGAGCCAGTCATCCTCTACCCAACACTCCACTGTGGCTTCACAATTTTTGACAGACTGCAACCTCTCCGTGGGCGAAAAGAGGTTGGCTAATCCTACCATGCCCTGGATTTGCTAGGAACCCAAGCCTAAGAGCCATCTCAGGTAGGTTCTCAGGGTGCTGAGCCCTACTGATGATCGCTGACTGTTGAGCGTATCGCCAACTGACAGTGCCTTGTAGGTTAGATCATTTTTTGACTGCATAACCTCATTTTCTTTGGGAGCAGGCATGTCGCGAAGCTAAATCTCGCCGAATTGCAATTGTAGAAGAAATTGATCTTACAATAGCAGACTCGCATTGACACCAAAACCCAGGCTGCCCGGAGGACAGACGAAAAAACAGAGCAGCCGTCCATTATTTCCTGGTGTGGTGGACCTAGAGAAAAGTGCACGAGACCAAAATGAAAACGCTGCGGATGCACTCCCGGGCGAAAGCTCGGGAGTCCTTGTCAACAACCTCTGAACCTACGCTAATAACCTAAAAAAAAAATCTCTTCTAGAAGAATCACTTTATTCAGTTCTCTCCGCCAACGCAATCTCGGGAAAGAATCTGCTCCAAATGAACACAATTCAAACTAATCGACAACTTTGCGCTACACTGGGGGAGTCCTCTGGAAGGCAATAAAAAACCTTCAGTATGGTTCCCTAACCAGCCACTGTGAACTGAAACGCAAGTAGCTACTTCCCAGTTGGATACCAAATACCCCTCCGTCTCTATCGAGGTCGGGGCAATGCGCTGCAAGTATTTTGAATTGATACTCATCCCAAACTGGAGACCCTCGCCTGTCGTTGACCAGCGCTAGACGCACTGGCTCTGACTTGTACCGTGACGATCTAACTGAAGACGCACCTTCTTGGACCAATAACCACACTGAAAGCTCTAGTAATACTTGTGGATCACGACCGAGAGGCCGTGAGTGAAATGGTGGGAGAAAACTATTTCGAATATGACCCCATCAACTCAAGCTTCGACCTCAACCTTTTCCTGCCCCAAATTCCTTGTGTCTGATTTAATCGTCCTTTAATGGAACATTAGAGGAGGACGTCGCGCTAACTATGTTGAAACATTGAATCTAAATAAAACCGATAATCTGAGGGTGGTTTGTGTCCAGGAAACTCTCCTGGGGCTTTACAAACTGTTTCCCCCAGTGGGTATAAAGGCCACTTCAAATCACCTACTGCCGACGCTCGACTGGATAAAAGATACAGATACAAACACTAGGCTGAAATCCCCCAGCAAGCCGGCAAGGCGCACGTCACACTCTCATAGTCACACTCACTCACCTTAGCCTTTTTGCGCCAAAGGGTCCGGCCAGGAACACCGCAACACACCCTCCGGGTCATGAGTGCGGTTCGAGGTCAGTATCGGCAGCAGGGCCCGACAGTATGACCGGCTTACCCCAGCTGCGTCATGATGACCGGCCCCCCCCCGCCCACGACCATCTCGTCTCTGAGCGATGTGCCTAGGGCGAGAAAGCACATCAGGGCAGCGGTCAAACTCATTCGTTCACAATCATTCTTCACTCACGCCTATCCAGTGCACGCTCTCTCGCTACCTCCACACTCGAATCTTTCCATCTTAACGCCTGCTTCACATCGCCCATCCATCCAAACTTCGGTCTCTCTAGGCCTACGTCCACTCGCCTGTGCCTTCAACGCTCTTTTCACCAATCTCCCTTCATCCATACTCACCATGTGCCCGAACCACCTCAGAACACGCGAATCAACTCTGCCGTGTAACTTCTTCACCATCCCCGTTCTGATTCGAACCACGTCATTAGTGAACCTGTCCCTCAACGACACTCCAGCCATGCTCCTCAAACATTTCATCTCAAACATTCAATCTTCTTCTGTCCTCTGCTCTCACCCCCCAAGTCTCAGCACAGTTGGGACGACGACACCCTCATACAGCCCTCTCTTTGCATCCATCCCCGACGTCCTGCAGCTCAAGACGCTCTTCAGTGCACCCAACACTTTACACCCCTCCTTCACTCGCGACTTCACCTCAGTTTCCACTTGTTCAGTCTTCTCGACATGTGAGCCCAGATACTTGAAACACAGAACTTCTTACAACAACTCTACGTTTAGGAGGACACTAATTCTGATCGCATCGGCAGTCTTCGAGCATCTCATTACTTTTATTTTACCCACGTTCACTCGAAGCTTCCTCCTCTCACACACTCTTCCAAACTCAGACACTAGCCTACATAGCTTCTCCTCTGAATCCGCCACCAGCGTCGTATCATCCGCAAACAGCAACTGGCTCAACTGCCAACTCCGCACACTTGCGTTCACCTCCCTGATCACTCCATCCATATAGAGATAGAACAGCCAAGGAGACATCACGTTGCCTCCACTTTTCACTGTGAACCAATCACTCTCCTCGCTTCCCACTTTGACACACGCTCGGCTGCCAACATAGAAACTCAGCACCGCTTTCAACAGCTTTCCGCCCTCTCCATACAAACCCTCCACAGCGCTTTCCTGTCAATCCTATCGTATGCCTTTTCCAGCACATCCTTTCCCTTTGCAAGCTATTTCTCATAGACCTGTCTCACTGCAAAAATTTGATCGGCACACCCTCTACCACTCCTAAAGCCACATTGTTCCTCTCCAATTGCGCGATCCGAACATTCTCTAATCCTTTTGATCAGCACCCTGCCATACAACTTACCGGCCCCCGCACAACAAACTGATGTCTCTTGAGTTGCAGCATTCATTTTTTATCTCCTTTACCTTATACAACGGGACAATGCAGGCACTGCGCCACTCAATCGGCACTGCGCCTGCCACAAAACAAATTTTCAGTTGCCTCACAAACCATTCGACAATCACTATGCGACCCTTTTTCAGGCACTCAGTCACAATGCCATCCAAACCAGGGGTTTTACTTGCTTTAATTACCTCCACTGCCTCCTTCACCTCTGCCCTAGTAATGTCCGCAGCAAGTCTCTCTCCAAAAACCGGCATCCGCGCACCACCACCCACAGCAGCAATGTCAGCCTCTGTCATCCTTGACATTCAACAAGTTATCAAAATACTTGGCCTACCTTTTCCGTTCACCACCACTTTCCGTCGACAACCGGCCGTTTTCATCTTGAACCGCCTCCTCCGTTCCGTCTCTCCCTTTCTCACCCTCTTAAAACCTCGTTCCAGAACATCGTTTTGTTCTCAAATTCTGGCACAACCGTCTGCCCCACCTGGCATCAGCGTCTCTTTTGGTTTTCCTCACCACTCGTTTTACCTCCTTCCTCTTCTCCTTATAGTTATCATAGGTCATCACCGATTTCGCATGCAACCACTCCTCAAAAGCTCTTCTCTTCTGCGCCGCCACCAGTTTGACTTCCTCGTTCCACCACTCGCAGCCCTTCCGTCTGCACCCGCCCACACGTTGCACACCACACACATTTCTCGAACATCTCAACAAGGCATCTCTGAATGTCTCCCATTCTTCCTCCACATCTTGCAGGTCCTGCCCTCTCACGTTGTCAAATTCCTCCCTCAACGCCCGCTGGAACTCCTCCGCTCTGCTTTTCTTATTTAGCTCTCTTGCCTCCACAACCTCTCTTCCTCCTTCCACTCTTTTGTTCCCCTTCCACCTATGCTCCACTCTCAATCTTTGCTCCACCAGCAGATGGGCAGAAACTCCTCCACCCTCTCCTCTCAACACCCGCACATCCAACAGCCTTTGCACCACTCTCCTCGAAGTCAGCACAAAATCCATCGACGCTCTCTCCACTACTTCATCATGGGCCATCTTTACCCATGTGTACTTGTGGATATCTCACTTCTTCAACAGAAAGTTCTTCCTCACAAACATCTCGCCTCTTTTCTTCATTCGTAATTCAACCACGCACGTTCATTGACCCTAACAATAGGGTTCGGAGAGGCGTGCGCCTCTCTTCCCCCCGCTCGTCTTGCCGTCTTTTACGGAAAAAAATCACAGAGGAGAGTATTTCTAGCTCCCTCGCTCCGCCTTTTAGTAGACGCCTCCCAGGACACGCAGGGGTTGCGGTAGTAGTATTCTAAGCCCCGGCTACAGGGCTCCCCTTTTAGTCGCCTCCTGCGACACGCAGGCGTTACTGTAGCAGTATTCCAACACCTCCGTTACGGGGCGTCCAACTCCCCCGCTACGAGGCAAAAGCCTGGCTACAAAAGTAAATCACGCTATCACATGTATTCAGTCCTCTTACAAGCTACTCTACAGGCATGTTCCCACAGAGTGGGTTTAAAACGCACAGTTACTATTTGTAACCTATATGTATCTCTCCTATTGGAACTTTTTTCTTGCGTATTTTCTAAACCGTGTTGGTCAACTTCCTGCCTCTTGTCTTGTTGCAGGTGATCTTGCACCAAACACTTCCTATGTGAGACACCCAACATCGAAACATTCCTCCTATCATCCTATGTTGCGGACCTTGAAACTGGAGAAAGGACACACTTTCATACAAAGAAGGCTTCGTTCTCAGTCATCGAAATATGCTCTTGTTCCCACTCGTCTCCCCAGACCTTGCCTGGCGAGTGCTGGATCAGCTCTAGGGAAGTGGACCACTTCCCCCTTCACTATCGCTACTCTCCATTCTGAAGTTACCTCTATCGCTCACCATTTCATTATGCCTAACGGCAACTGGCAATCGTTCACTTCTTGCACAACAACCCCACTCCCACCTCAGGGTATACCCTGTGACGAGATGGTGAAATACTTTAATAATGAGTTACACGTTGCAGACTTCAGCTTCCTGATAACCAAGGGAACGGACGCGAAATATTAAGACGCCTTAGTAGAATGACCCTTGCGGAAGCGTGCATCTAATCGATACCGACAAACGCAAATGGAAGCTGATAAAATTATGTATAATTGAGAAGAGGCAAAAACACGAAATACTTTCTTCGTAGCTCGAAAAGAATTATGAGAGAGTGTGATCTCACCTATGTCTGAAGTGTGGTCCGCGTATGAAAAATGACCGCAAAATACAGCTCTCATCCCCCTCGAACCCCATTATAGGGGGGACGACCCACACCAACCCGCTGGAAGTCGGTTATTATGATCTAATCACTGTACGCGAAATCCTCGGTGCACTTCGCTGCTCCCTACCACTGTAGTGACTTGAGCATGCCATGAATCTAAGCAAACCAGAAGACTGACAATGAATTGATGCTGCACTGGTTGCTGGTTTGACGTGCGGTGTCTGAAGGACATTGACTGGGTACACCAGAAAGCCTTGGCAGTCTAATCAAATCTAATCAACCAATTCGAGGTTGTAAAACTTTGGATTACAAACGTTTAGCTACCGATGAGTTTTTTAATGCCTGCTCTCTCCCGAATCCTCTTCTGCGCCATCATTTTCGATCTGATCTGTGCGCTCTGTAACATTTTTGGTTGATGTCTACCTCATGTTAGACCAGGTTAATTAGTCCTGACGTCGTATTTCTCATTTTGTGATATCTATGTGGCAAACCAATTACGGGGTTAACTCAGATTAGCTAAACCTGATTGCTGGGGTTCTTCTTCTTCTTCCTCTGCATTGCTATTTGTGTTTTCAAAACCCTGATCCGGCTACAGAGCCACTATTTGACTAACATGTATAGGATACTGATTTTCTGCAATTGTTTCCGTCTATAAATAACATGGAACAACTTTATTCCATCTCTATGATTAACCTCCTTTTGTACGGGCTCTCTATTGCAGTGCAGGTAGTAGTTGTGACATTTATCAGGAACATTTTTGCTTACTGCTAACTAACAGACATAAGGTGCCCACCCAATAACAACTGTTATCTAGCTTCTTACTAAATATGCTCGCCCAGGCACAATAGACTACTGATAATCATGCTCCATAACTGGTCTCCATGTAGAGCTGTTGACTAACGACTAAATAAGGCTGCTCGCCCAGGCACAAATAGACTACTAATAATCATGCTCCATAACTGGTCTCCATGTAGAGCTGTTGACTAACGACTAAATAAGGCTGCTCGCCCAGGCACAAATAGACTACTAATAATCATGCTCCATAACTGGTCTCCATGTAGAGCTGTTGACTAACGACTAAATAAGGCTGCTCGCCCAGGCACAAATAGACTACTAATAATCATGCTCCATAACTGGTCTCCATGTAGAGCTGTTGACTAACGACTAAATAAGGCTGCTCGCCCAGGCACAAATAGACTACTAATAATCATGCTCCATAACTGGTCTCCATGTAGAGCTGTTGACTAACGACTAAATAAGGCTGCTCGCCCAGGCACAAATAGACTACTAATAATCATGCTCTATAACTGGTCTCCATGTAGAGCTGTTGACTAACGACTAAATAAGGCTGCTCGCCCCAGGTACGTATGGGACTGTCTTCAAGGCCCGACACCGCGACTCCCAAGAGGTAGTGGCCCTCAAGAGAGTTCGGCTAGATGACGATGATGAGGTAAGGGTGTTGACCTCGAGATTTTTTTTTGTGTTGACATGGTAAGTTTCAATGCAGTTATCCTCGCTTGGTCTTGAATGCAAATTCACAATTTACTCAACCCATAAATGAAAATGTTTTCGGAGTACTTTATTCGGCATGTGCTCGTTTAACCCACAAGAAGAATAGATTAGAGTGCCAAGGCTTTCTAGTGGACTGGAGTCAATGTCCTTCTGGCACCAAACTTGATGACAAGAAACGACTGAGATCTACAGTAGCGAAAGTAAATTCGTTTATGGTTGGTCTATAACGAACAAACAAGAAACACTTTCCCACATGTAATTTTATTCAACATTGTTTTTTTTACTGTAGGTATACTGGGACAAAGCTTGTTACCAAGTTCTAGACATACAATTTTCAGCAAGTTCAAACACATCGCCAAAAATTGCTGTTCAACATTTCTGATAATCTTAAATCGTTAATGTATTTCTTCCGCTACTGTATGTCAATATCAACTGTAAACTGGATAATAATAATAATAATGATAATGATAATGATAATAATAAGTATGATAATGATAATAATAATAATAATAATAATAATATCAATAATAAATGTATTAAAAACCAACATGGACATAGTATTACAATTGAGACATCTTATTTAAGGGTTACAGTGAGATAATGGTTATGAAATTACCGCATACAACGAAAAAAAAATTAAGGCATACAACTTTATCCTGCCTATGTTTATAGTAATTCCCTCCATCGCCTTAACAATGACGAGGCAGCGAGCGCATCACCAGAGCAGATTGCAACAAGGATTTCATTTGAGGAGCTCATAACTCGAGTCATAAGGCTGTGTGCCGCTTCACGGAACAGTACCTTGATGTTATCTGACTGGTTTCAGCAAAACCCTGCTTGCTGACGTCAAGCGTGGGACCTGCATCAGCCGTCTTAATGTTTAAAAGTATAAGAAGACAACAACAGGCCTATTGGCCCAAATTAGGTGGCCTTCTGATAGCAAGAGGATTAGTTCTGAAGTCAAACGTCTAAGAGGCCTATTAGCCCAAACTAGGTTGCCTTTTGATAGCAAGAGGATTAGCTCTAAAGTAGAACGTCTAAGAAAGCTTCGTGTGCCATTTCTGTTTATTATAACGACAGGAAAGGGAACAGTTTAGCTATTTATCGGCAATTTATGTAGAACTTATCAAGCCGCGACTTGAACGTTTCAATTGTATTGCTGTTAACAACCTCTGCTGGAAGTTTGTTCCGTTCTTCGACAACTCTATACGTGAAGCAATTGCGCGTGATGTCGAGTGAGAAACGTTTCATAACGATTTTGTATCCATTGTTCCTAGTCACTCCGTTTGTATCTATAGTGAACAGGCTCGCTCGGTCGACCTTTTCCTTACCCATCATAATCTTCCACACTTCGATCATTTCGCCTCTGACTCGGCGTTTCTCTAGCAAATAAGGATTGAGGTCAAGTAGCCTGTCTTTGTACGATTTATTCCGCAGCGAGGTAATGAGTTCGGTAGCTCTACGTTGAACCTTCTCAAGTTTAATTACGTCTTTCTAAGGAATGGAGACCAGAATTGAACGGCATACCCGAGATGCGGTCTAACAAATGCATTGAATAACTTGAGCATACTGTGTGGGTTTTTGTACGAGATAGTGCGGGTTATCATACCTAGCATTTTGTTTCCTTTCTTGGCAGCATCGTTATATTGTGTCATTATAAATGTGTCATTATAACACACTGTCAATTTCCTCACGCTATATTGGTAGTATTTTCTCCACGGTGCATTACAATAAATCTGGTAACAATATGATTTGAAGAGCATGTTACCAACTGCATTTTGCCGCCTTGTTAGCTTAGCAACATCCTTGTCATCAGTGCAATCTGCTGTGATGATGTGCCCTAAATATTGAAATTCATCTACATAATCCAGTGCCTAGTTTTATCTCAGTCGATAGGTAGTAATTAGGACCTTTTAGGACCAATAGGACCAATATCATAAGGTTCAGCAAAATTAATAGAAATATCAAGAAACTTTTGCAATGCTGAGAGAGTCGGTGCTAACAACACCATATCATCTGCATAACTAAGATTGTTGACACAGCAGTTGACGACATGACACCCTTGATTTTTTCTATTTAGAAGGTTATTCAACTCATCAGTGTACAGGTTATACAACAGTGGCGATAGCTGACATCCCTGCCTAATTCCGTTATTACAATAATAATTGGCCGATTTCGAAGTACCCCACCGCAATAGGAATTCTTGTTCCCTGTAGCTATCAAAATACAAGCAAGTGCCTAATGTGGAGAGGGGCTCCTCTCCCAATTAACTTTCTGGACAAAGTCCAATGATTTACGCTATCTAAAGCTTTCTTTGGGTCTAAAAACATAGAAAGCAGGCGAGTCTCTACATCTGAGCTAGATCCTTGGAATTGAATATATTCCATGACTACTGAAACAAATTGATAATTCTACAGCATTATTTTCAACCCTTTCTGTTTTCATGCTTAGCAATCCTCATTACTTCTAGGAAGGACTACATTGTGTGAAAGTGTCATTGTGTAAAAGTGTCATTGTGAAAAAGTGTCGCAACACAATGCTTTCACTAGCTTGACTCGTATAGTAGGTTAACTATAACACTACCTTCACCTGGCCTGCACTCTTTCAGTCCAGATCAGATCATCAATTGTGATCTCTTAAGCCCCATCTGCTCTCTGGAAACCCAATCTCTTCTCCATTACTTCAGCCTCACAACTCCTCTTGTGTAACCTTTCTCATCCTTCTTCAGGGTGTGCCGTCGTCCGCCCTCAGAGAGATCTGCTTACTCAAGGAGCTGCACCATCCCAACGTCGTGCGTCTAAAGGACGTGCTCCACAGTGACCGCAAGCTGACGCTCGTCTTCGAGCACTGCGACCAAGATCTCAAGAAGTACTTCGATGGTCTCAATGGAGAGATCGACCCGGACGTCGTTAAAAGTTTCATGTCAGTTTGAATAGAACTACCTAGAATCATGGGAGACAGACCGTGCGTGGACGGTCGTTTCGATGGGTGAAAGGTCGGCCTTGCTGTTACAAACTTTGTTTGAGCCAATACTCAACACAATAATTAACAACTCTCACGTAGTGTTGTGCTAGGAAAAAAGGTTTTAGGCCTATCACTACCACTCATGGTCAGGGAAAGTTTACTCTCATTACATCTGTCTATGATTTTTTTGTTGCATCTGAAAGAGAATTATTTTTTGTAACGACTCTAGTGCTCTCAATTTGTATGCAAGTATTTAGTCTAACCAAATCATGAATGTCACATGCAGTCAACTCTGTTGTACTGGGATGAACAAACTAACTATATGATGATGTTCAATGAGACAAAGATATTTCAGTGTCTTCAACTTCAACCGTGCACTAGTTTGAAATTATGCATCTAATCAATTTCGTAGTTAAAAACAAGCATATTATTTTCATTTTTAGGTTCCAACTTCTCCGAGGTTTGGACTTCTGTCATAACCGCAACATTCTGCACAGAGACCTCAAGCCACAGAATTTGCTGATCAATAAGGTGAGTTATACTTCTATTCTACCCTGCCACTTGTCTAAGTATCCGGCTGTTTCCATCCCTTGCTTTTCATATAGCTACTAATTATTTATTTTTTATTTTCCCGGAATGTTTGAACACAGGATGCATACCTAGCGTGTGGTCTTGTATATCTTCTAATGAAATACATAGTTTTACTCGACCTTCTATTAGAAATTGTGTTGCTCTGTATTCATTTACGAAATGATATTCCGGCTCATTGTAATACAAGGGTAGGCGTACGGTAAGGTAGATCTACCGACCATTGTAGCTGCAAACCTTCAGATTCTAGTGACATTCCGCTAGCTAGAAAATGAGTACTTTTTTATTAAATAAAGACCATCGAGTACAGCATCAGCTAACAAAGCTGTCATTTATTGCAACGTTACAGATCTTATTTCTCCTCTAGACGGGGGAGCTGAAACTAGCCGACTTTGGCTTGGCACGAGCGTTCGGCATCCCAGTGCGTTGCTACTCTGCTGAAGTGGTCACCCTTTGGTACCGACCGCCTGATGTGCTCTTCGGAGCCAAACTCTACAACACCAGCATCGACATGTGGTCGGCGGGTTGCATCTTCGCAGAGCTCGCCAATGCTGGTGTGTGGATACCAGCTGTTGCACCAACTAAATTGTTGGGGAGTGGATGTTGTGTTCAATCTAAGCTACTGAAGTGACACACGGTTCCATTTATTTGATTTATGAGCATGACTGAATTATACAGTCTATGAGCATGACTGAATTAGACAGCCTATGAGCATGACTGGATTAGACAGTCTATAAGCATGACTGGATTAGACAGTCTATGAGCATGACTGAATTAGACAGTGAATACACAACATATATAAAATGTCATCGGAGCTATTATTACAAAGCATGACATGCAAACGGTCAATGAAGTCAGGTCGATGGTATTCCTAGACCACAATGTAAGAATTCTGTACCTTAATCGGGGAAATAGCTTGTTTCCGTGCCGTTTACTAACTGGTGCTGCGGAGAACCCTCTAAATAGTACAGGTTGGTCCCTAGTTTGTGCTGAAACCTTAAACCGCACGTTTGCTTGTATTGTTTGAGATATTTAACATTTAAGCTAGTTTAATATCGGTACAGCCGGTCAAGAGGTCTCCAGAAGTGAGCTCCTTAGCCCCCGATGCGAACTAGGGGGTCGGTGGGGAGTAGAGAGAAACCCCATTTAGGAGGGACCAGCATTCCCTCTACAGTGACAAAGACCAAGATTCCGACGGCCAAAAACGTCAGCCTCTCTAAGATGACCAGCGCCACCTCAGCTGAAGATGACCGGAGAAACGACCGCATCGACGAGTTAACCAGGAACGTCCAAGAAATAAGGAATTTACTAAGCCAAGCAACCGGCCTCTGAGCAGAAAGCAGAAGTTTTCGCCGCAGAACCTAGCACAATGGACGACCGTCTAACGAAGCTCAAGGGGCATGTCAAGGCCATGTTTCTCCATATCCACAAACTCGTAAAGAACCAACAAACTAAAGAACCCGCAACTTACACAAGTACCTCTAGGTCCGACGACAACTTCAACGACTCTCTACCCCATAAAAAGTAACGAGCTCCGAGGGCAGCAAGGAGGAAGCAATACAAGCTATTTGATGAACACAACTTGTTCAACAATAGTCATACTTTTACCGAACACTTGAAGATCACGTTCGACGCCAACGACTGACTGGATATTTGTCCATGCACTCTGCAAAAAGAGTTGGGCTCCTACTGTGACCGTCCAGTTCTTAGCATTACCACCAGCGACGACGGAAGCTTCGCCATCAGAGTAGATACGAAACTTCAAAGTGACACGATTCTCTCCAAGACTAGAATATGCAAAAAGCCATGCACGATCGTACCACACCCGACTTTCTCTACAAGTTCAGGTTTAATTTACGTTGAAGATATCCCGAAGGATGAATTTGAATAGTATATTACCGGACTCGTTCAATTCGAGGACTGCGTGGTCGAAGCAAAAATCGCATCAAAGATCAAACCAAAGAGAGAGACTACCACAGCCCTAATACTAAAATTCAACTGCCCTACTCTACTTAAATATATAGACATTCTCTTCTTTGCTACCAAAACCAAGGTGACACCATTTGAGAGACGTTCGATGCAATGTTATAAATTCCAGAAATACGGACACACGAGAGGAAACTATAATGGTAAGCAAAGATGCTCATACGTCTTCCAGGACGACCATGACAAACGAGAAGATCCCCAGTAGTGCTAGTCCAAAGAACAGCATTGTTTTTACTACAAAGTAGACGGACACCCCACCGGACATGAAGATTGCCCAGAGGAGGAGGCGGAGGGAGCGATTCTTCAATACCAGATGGATCACGGGGTCGGGCGACGAGAGGCTGTAGTCTCGATGCGCTCTTCCCAGAATGACCCCCCTACCCGGGAGAAAAGACCGGCACCATTTCCCACCCACTTCATCATAACGTTCAACGGAAGCGGTGCAAGCAAAGTTGCCGTTTCAACTAATCCATTTATAATTATGAAGTCACTCACCAAACAACTTGGAGAAGAACCAAAAGAAGTTTAACGACAGGGAAAGAAATATCTGGCCTAAGTCGTAGAACGTGAACAAAATAACGCTATACAAAAAATTACCCACATTAACAAACTCAAAGTTACAGTTGAAATACATCCGTCCTTCAACGATACCAAACGAATTATTTACACCTTCCGTTACACACCTACATCCGACCTCAGTGCTTTCGCTGAAGGTCTAGCTGAGGATTACGGAGTTACCGAAGACCGTCAAGCAACATGGATTAAATCACGTAACGCAAGTTCTACTGCATACCCGCGCCCTGCGGGGGAGCCTATTATGACTCGCATTGAGGCTCTGGTGGAAATGAGGCCCAAATCAAATCTACTGCATACCAAATTACCTTCCCAGGACACGACGCACCGGAATTCATAATAATCCCGGGTGACGAAGGAAGAACTAAAACCTACCCAGTTGTAACATGGCCACCAATGTGCAAAAAATGCCTTGAATACGGCTACGTCATTGCATACCGCCAGCCACATACATCCCTACGTTGTAAGAAGTGCGCTGGCGAGCACGACAGAAAAGACTGCACAGCCCGCCACCCTAAATGCTACCACTGCTCTTGCTACCATGAGACAGGCGATCGCGATTGCAAAGTATACAGGGGCCAAAAAGTAATAACAATCACTCAAAATGAACGCAGAGTTACACGGAAACAAGCCATCCAAATCTGGAAAGACGATAACCCAAATCGCCTTAATGATGCCAAAGCAGTCAAATCGTCAATTCAACCAAGACCCCACCCTCCACTATATCCACACATCGTCAGGACAACATCGTAACAAGACTCCAGCACTCCTACCTGACTGCAGTGCTTCCTCACTCAGCCCAGCTATCGCCCCTGCACCAGAGATGCACAGTCCTAGTAATAATTTATGTGGTACCCAGGAGGGCGCCGAGATGGATGCATCCCCCGCAGTTGACCACGCAGTAAGGCTCACTACTATAAAAAACGAAGAGGCAAAGAGATAAAGAAGCCTCCGATGACCAGGCGCCACTGAGCAAAAAAAATCAGTAACAACTCTCAAAGAACGGCCCGCCAGGACATGAATCCAGAACTACCTCGACCTGTCTCAAATGCGGCTCCATTCGTGGAAAACCACTGCGAGGGACACGATCCCCCGTTAACAAACCCTACTCACGAACACGCCACCAGCGAGAACGATCTCTGCGTTGACGACGGCGCTTATCTCGAAAAACTCATACGCGAGACCTCTCAACAACAAGTCATCTAACCTGGCCCAAATACCACGCACTCCACACAACCACTCACGCAGATCAAAAAGGCTA
Organism: Gammarus roeselii; assembly: GCA_016164225.1. Taxonomy (NCBI): domain Eukaryota; kingdom Metazoa; phylum Arthropoda; class Malacostraca; order Amphipoda; family Gammaridae; genus Gammarus; species Gammarus roeselii. The sequence goes on along the minus strand of SDVV010000347.1, from coordinate 19,186 downwards.
CCATAGAAGAAAAGCGCACTCCCTCATAAAGCAAACACAAAAAGCACACACCCTCGTCCTCCCACAAGAGCAGTCGCAGCCGCGGCCGCAGCAATCACAGCAGACCGCCTTTCACCGAAGGCGAACACTCCCGACCCGGAACCACTGAGCAAACTTGAAGACGCAAAAACCACAGAAGCCCCTGCAAATCACGCGACCGCTCTAGATCATTAAGGTCTGAGTCTGAACAGCCTTTAAAATGAACACCAAACAACTCCACTGGAACTGCCAGGGACTAGGAAACCAGAAAGACGAATTACTATCCTAATCGCCACCCATAAACCTTTGGTGATAGGCCTTTAAAAGTTCAAACTCAGAGAGACCGCCACCTTCAGAACCCCCCAATATACCATACACCGACGCGAAGGCAACACCAACGTGACTGCTCACGGGCGAGTGGCACTTATGATCCACCAAAGCGTACCTCACCTCCCCCTTCCCCTGAGGACAGAACTCCAAGCTATTGTTATAAAGATATGCGTTTCAAGGTTAATAACAGTGATATCCATCTACTCATTACGAAGTCATGACCTCTGAAGCACTAATGATCGAATTGCTAAACCAACTGCCCTCGCCAAAACTCCTCCTTGGAAACTTCAACAGCTACCATGAAACATGAGGATGCGTGAGAACAGACCCCAGGGGAGTGATAATGGCTAACACCATATACGCTCACAACCTGGTCCTTCTCAACGACGGACAACCCACCCGAATTACTCCCGTAAGTGAAACTGCCATCGATTTATCCATATGCTCCCCAACTCGATTGGGGAGTTTTGCCTTCAACACGCGACAGCGACCATATCCCAGTCATCATATCGCTTCTCACCAACCAATGAAGAAACCCTGCCCCACAAGAACTTCGATTCAACTTCCGGAAAGCCAACTGTGTGGAATACTCAGCACACATCGCGTGGAGCGTTATGGATGGCAACTCTGAGAACATTTCGGAACACGACCTCGTCGCCCAACTATGCGAAAAGTTTCAAGCTGCTGCCGAGGCAAGCGTTCCCCAATATGCACCTTCAATCTTCTTTTCGAAACCATGGTGGTGCCGAGAGGTGCAAGAAGCCAGAAATAGGCGTGAAAGGCTAAAATAATGCCTACCGACGTGCACGGTCCCCCAGGAACAGAGTAGCGTGGAAAAGGGCATCTGCTGTATACCGAAAACTTTGAGTGGAGAAGAAACGTGAAAGCTAGGCTCAGTTAGTCAACACTATTAATCGAAACACCCCACACTCCCAAGTGTGGCAAAAAATCCGACGTATTGAGGGAAAACCCGAGCGACCTATTAACATTTTTTCAGACGGAGGCAGAACTTATTCTTCCCACGCGGAAATCGCAAATAAACTAGCTCAAACTTTTAGCCAGATATCGCAATCAACAAACTGCAGGGCTGTTTTCCAACAGGAAAAGGACTTGCGAGAAAGTATCTTGCCTTTACTTCTAGAAACGAAGAGGCCTACAACAAACCTTTCTCCCTCCACGAACTACAGTGAGCAATAGACCATTCACGTGAAACTTCACCTGGGCCAGACCGGGTGCAAATCAACATGATCAAGAATCTCCCAAGTGGTGCCCGTAAGCACTCAGCAAAGGTGTTCAACACTCAGTATTCAAACTCATTTTTTCCCAACCAACGGCGGGAATCTGTAATTATCCCAATACCCAAACCCGGGAAATTCCACGGTGACCCACATAACTATCGCTCCATCGCTCTTACCAGCGTCATCTGCAAGACCATGGAAAGAATGATAAACATGCTCCATGTCAACTACCTTGATATGCATTCAGGCCACTCCACGACGGACCACCATGTAAGACTGGAATCTGACATTAGAAAGAAATTTGTCCGAGAGGAACAGGTTGTTTCAATATTCTTCAACATTGAAAAAGCATCATACACTATTTGGAAATACGGAATCATGAAGGATCTCCAACGCAAAGGCCTGAGAGGACACCTACCACGTTTTATCCACCAATTCCTGCAGAATCACACCTTCAGGGTCAAAGTCGGCGGCACCCTGTCTCAATCGTATCCTCAAGAAATGGGAGTCCCACAGGGAAGCGTCCTCAGCGTCGCTCTTTTTATCCTCAAAATAGACCAGCTAGTCGACATTCTCCCGCGTGATGGAAGACTCCTCTCATCACTATAAGCAACATGAACTCCAGAAATGTTTAAACCTAGTCGAAAACTGGGCGCCCTAGACGGATTCCGATTCTCGCTATCTAAAATTAAAAGCATACACTTTACCCTTGTACCCGGCTTACATCTGAATCCAAACCTAATGCTACAGCAGCATAACACACCTCTAGTATACGAAGAATCTATAAAATTCCTGGGCCTTGTGTGGGACCCTAAACTCACATGGCAACCTCACATTGCAGCTCTGGTGACTTGCTGTAAACGGGCAACAGGACCTATACTATCGGTAACATCGCTGAAATTCTGTGCCGACGTGAACACCGGCGTGATGTTGTTCAGAGCAATAATACGCTCGCGCATTGACTACGGAGCCGTTGTTCACGTATCAGCCGCCAAGACCACTCTCGATCATCGTCAACAATGCTTTGCGTATCACAACCGGCGCGTTCCGCTCCACTCCTATCGAGTCCCTCAACGTGCTAGCTAACAAGCTTCCACTACCGCTCCTGCGAGACAAACTCTCGCTACAATACTATTTCAAAACTAGAAGCCTTATCAACAACCCAGCCCTCGGCGATGTCACCAACATCTCAGAAAAACGCCTATTTACCGCAAAGAAGAATGCATGCTCACCGTTTTCAATACGCGTGGACAACCTACTAACCTCGCCTCGCTCAACATCAATCGCAAGGCTATCAAGCCTTCATTCTCTTATCTAATTTTTCAAATCAATACACCAACATGGATGATTAGCCCACCGCTGGGCAACCTAGAATTGCAAGTGTACCCTAAAGAAACTACTCCAACAAACACATACAGATGGGAATTTTCAAGGCTACTTGTGGAGCAATACTCGGAGCACCGTCATATATACACCGACGGCTCCAAAACAGCGGACGGAGTGGGAGCCGCCGCCGTGTGTGAGGAGACCACAGGTTGGGCAACCCTACTTCGAGAGGCCTCTGTATTCTCTGCAGAGCTGTACCCACTTGAAATAGCCATTTGTATTGCCAAAACTGACCACCTCCCTAAATACGTCGTATTTTTGGATAGTCTGAGCGCTCTCACTCAGCTGAAAAATCTGCATCTGAACACCTTGCACTTCGTAAAATGCAGCACGACCTATTCACAATGTCCGGAACTGGTCAAGCGATTGAATTCTGCTGGATCCCTGGGCACGTAGGAATAAGAGGCAACGGGCGCGCAGATTCCCTTGCTAAACAGGCGTCTTCCCACCAAGAACAATTTATTTCCATACATTACCGAGACAGGTTTCCGATCATCAATTCGCGTATAACATCTCGATGGAACCACTCGTGGCAACACAGTGGACAAAAAATGATCGCAGTTAAACTATCCGTAGGAGAAAGAAACACCAAGTTTTCCAATAAAAGAAACCAAGTGTTCATTAACCATTTGTGTACGGGACACTCGTGGATAGCTCACAACCATCTGATGGAGTTAGACATGGGACCGGATGAGTCACCGTGCCCCTGTTGCCACCAGGCAGCGATCAGTGTGAAACACTTGCCTATGGACTGTAATGCACTCGCAGTAGACCGACGAATCTTCGTAAGTCCCCGTGCAACCTGCAACGCCTGCTCACAGAAACGGCCTACAGTGAAACAAAATCAGTTTTGGAAAACATACCGGACTATATGATTCTGTTTAAAACTACTCGTGTCTGAATCTTGTAGCCAGGGCGTTATAATCTTGCTACCGAATCCACCGCGTGTCGTAGAAGGCGACAAAAAGGGCGCCCCGTAGCCGGGAGTAGAATCGTACTACCGTAACCCCTGCGTGTCGTAAAAGGCGACTATAAAGGGCGCAGCGGAGAGGCTAGGTAAAGAGGAGAGAGATTGGTGAGATGTTTGTGAGGAGGAAGTTTGATGTGTTGGCGCTGAGTTAGGCTAAATTGAAAGGTAAGGGCGAATGCGAGTATGGTGTGGTAAGTGGAAGGAAGTCTGGTGTGGAGGAAGGTTGGGCACTAGAAGGTGGGGTTTTGATATTGAGTGATCTGTTAGCTAGTAGCGTTACCGAGTGGAAAGAGGTGTCCTCAAGATTGATGTGGGTCAAAGTTAAGTTAGGCGTAGAAAGATGGGTATTTGTGAGTGCTTACGGACCTGGCAGCGAGAGGAGTGAAGAGGAGAGGGAGCTACTTTGGACTGACCTGAGTGAGAGTTTTGGAGGTCATTTCAATGTAGTTGTACTGGGTGACCTTAATGCGAGAGTTGGAGATGTAGTGGTGGAGAATGTGATAGGAAGGTATGGCGTTCCCGGTAGAAATGACGGTGGAGAAAACCTGAGAGGTCTGTGTATGGAGCAGGAGTTGGTGGTCGGAAACAGTTTGTTCAAGAAACGAGATATCCACAAGTACACATGGGTAAGGATGGCCCATGGTGCAGTGGTGGACACAGCACAGATGGATTTTGTTCTGATATCAAGAAGAGTGGTGGGGAGGCTGTTGGATGTGCGGGGGTTGAGAGGGGAGGGTGGAGGAGTGTCTGACCATCTGCTGGTGGACGGTAGATCATGAGTGGAGCAGAAGTAGAAGGGCAACTAACGAGTGGGAGGAGGAAGAGAGGTAGTGAAAGTGAGTGGTCTGAATGTGAGAAGTAGAGCCGAGGAGTTCCAGCAGGCGTTGAGGGAAGAAAATATCAACCTAAGAGATGTGGAGGAAGAATGGGAGGCGTTAAGGGATGCGTTGCTGAGATGTGCGAAGAAGGTGTGTGGTGCGCGCCGTGTGGGCGGGCTTAGAAGGAAAGGTTGTGAGTGGTGGAACGAGGAGGTCAAACTGGCAAAAAAAGAGGAGCGTTTGAGGAGTGGTTGCAGGTTAAGTCTTCTGGTGGTTTATGAAAGCTACAATGAGAGGAGGAGCGAGGTGAAGCGGGGGGTGAGAGAGTCGTAAAGGATGCTGATGCCCGGTGGGGCAGACAGTTGTGCCAGAAGTTTGAGGAGGACAAAAAGATGTTCTGGAAAGAGGTGTAGAGGGTGAGAAAGGGAGAGACCGGAAAAGAGGAAGTGGTGAAAGATGAAAATGGCCAGTTGTTGTTGTTGGAAAGTAGTGATGTACGGAAGAGGTGGGCCGAGTATTTTGATCAGTTGTTGAATGTCGAGGATGACAGAGAGGCTGACATTGTTGCTGTGGGTGGTGGTGCTCGGATGCCAGTTTTGTAAGGAAGACGGGGAAAGAGGTGCAGGAGGCGGTGGACGAGATGAAAGCAGGGAAAGCTCCTGGTTTGGGTGGCGTTGCGACCGAGCGCCTGAAAAAGGTTGGAGTAACGATTGCGAATTGTTGGTGAGGTTACTGAACTTGTGTTTTGTAGCAGGCGTGGTACCAATTTAGTGGCGCAGTGCCTGCATTGTTCCGCTGTATAAGGGCAAAGGAGATAGAAATGAATGCTGCAACTCGAGAGGTATAAGTCTGTTATGTGTGGTTGGTAAGTTGTACGCGAGAGTGCTGATCAAAAGGATTAGGAACTGTACGGACTGCGCAATTGGAGAGGAACAGTCTGTACAAGTTTAGGAAGACAACCGCGACTTCAACGTTTCGATTGTATTGCTGTTTACAACCTCCGCTGGAAGTTTGTTCCATTCATCGACAACTCTATACGTTAAGAAATTGCGCGTGATGTCGAGTTAGGAGCGTTTCCCAACGATTTTGTATCCATTGTTCCTAGTCACCTCGTTTGTATCTAGAGTGAAAAGGCTCGCTCGGTCGACGTTTTCCTTACCCTTGTGGTTTTAGGAGTGGTGGAGGGTGCGCCGATTAGATTTTTGCAGTGAGACAGGTCTGTGAGCAGTACCTTGCAAAGGTACTGGGCTTTCATGGATCTGTAGAAGGCATACAGCAGGATTGACAGGGAAGCGCCGTGGAGGGTGTTGCGTTTGTACGGAACGGGCGGACATTTGTTGAAAGCGGTGCAGAGTTTCTATGTTGGCAGCCGAGCATGTGTCAGAGTGGAAAGTGAGGTGAGTGATGGGTTCTGAGTAAAAGTGGGACTGAGCCAAGGCTGCGTGATGTCTTCCTGGCTGTTCAATATCTAAATGGATGGAGTGATCAGGGAGGTGAACGCGAGTGTGCTGGGTCGTGGCTTGGAGTTGCTGGAAGCGAATGGGCGGAATTGGCAGCTGAGCCGGTTGCTATTTGCGGATGATACGGCTCTGGTTGCGGATTCAGAGGAGAAGCTCTGTAGGCTAATGTCTGAGTGTGTGAGAGGGGGAAGCTCCGAGTTAACGTGGGTAAAAGTAAAGTAATGAGATGCTCGAGGTCTGTCGATGCAAACAGTGTTAGTGTCTTCCTAAATGGAGAGTTGTAGGAAGAAGTTCAGTGTTTTAAGTACCTGGGCTCCCATGCGAAGAAGACTGAATTAGTGGAAACTGAGGTGAAGTCGCGAGTGAAGGAGGGGTGTAAAGTGTTGGTTGCACTGAAGAGCATAGTGAGTTGCTGGACGTTGGAGATGGAAGCAAAGAGAGGGCTGTATGAGGGTGTCATTGTGCCAACGGTGCTGTACGGAGCTCGGAAGGAGGGGTGAGAGCAGAGGAGAGAAGAAGGTTGAATGTTTTCGAGATGAAATGTTTGAGGAGCATGGATGGAGTGTCGCTGAGAGACAGGTTCACTAACGACGTGGTTCGCATCAGAACAGGGATAGCGAAAAAGTTAGGAGACAGTGTTGAATCGCGTGTTCTGAGATGGTTTGGACACATTGTGAGGATGGATGAACGGAGATTGGTGAAAAAAGTGTTGAAGTAAGAGGTTAGTGGACGTTGGCCTAGAGGGAGACCGAAGTTTGGGTGGATGGATGGTGTGAAGCAGGCGTTGGGAAGGAGAGACGTGAGTATAGAGGTGGCGATAGAGCGTGCACTGGATATGCGTGAGTGGAGAATGATAGTGAACGGATGAGTTTTGACGCTGCCCTGATGTGCCTTCCGCCTTAGGCATATCGTTGAGACACGAAATGGTCGTGGGCGGGATGGGCCCGGTCATCATGACGCGGTAGGGGTAAACCAGTCACGCTGTCGGGCCCTGTTGCCGACACTGACCTCGAACCGCATTCGTGACCCGGAGGGTGTGTTGCGGGGTCCTCGGCCGGCCTTTTTTGCGCAAAAGATCTAAGGTGTGCGAGTGTGAGTGGATGAGAGTGTGAGGTGCGCCTTGCCGTCGGCCACCCTCTTGCTGGGGGATTTTGGCCTTGTGTCTATCTGTATATCCAATTAAATTTTATGGTAGTAATGTAAAATTATCAGCTCTCTCCACGATGAACTTAATTCGTATATATTTGGTTTAAAAATTCACATTTTCCGACTCTTCTCTCCTAATTCTTGCATTCAATTTGTTGAATTCTTGTTCACGATAATTCTGGTCAAATGGCAAAGCTTTTACACTCGAGATTGTCAAATTTTTGTCGCCAGGTCGGCCTCTGTTGCCTGGCAGTGACGTGGACGACCAACTGAAGCGCATCTTCAAGCTCCTCGGGACACCCACTGAGGACAACTGGCCCGGCATGTGTAGCCTGCCTGACTACAGGTGCGCGTTCACATCTTTAGCCACTACTATGGTGCCAAGTGACAGTATTTTGTTCGTCCATGATATGAATTTTATGTTGATGATGCAATATTTCTTTCTCTGCTAGATTTTTTATATTACCAATTCACGAGTTTTATTTGCTACAGAAAAGAATTCATATTCTGTGCTGATCTGCAATCTTTAGCCAGTTTTCCTACTTAATTATTCAGCGCTCTAATGATCTCTAGTAGACGTAAGCACTGCTCTAATGCGTCGTGTGTCCACAGGCCCCTGCCGCACTACCCAGTCACCTTGAGCCTTAGCCAAGTGTGCCCTAAGCTTCCAAGCAAGGGAAGGGATGTATTGCAAGTAAGTAATTTGAACTTTCGATAACATGATAAAATAGTTGTGTATTATTTTAATTTTTCTGAAAATCACGTTCTTGATATCAAAACCGTAACAATGCTCTTTCTCATCGTAGCGAGCAGTCCTATATAGTCATTTAACCTGCTAAATACTGTACTTTTTTTTGCATATACGATGAGAGCTTCCATAGCAAAAATCTTCAGTACTGCATAAGCTGAAACCTAATTTTCAACCCCAGCGGCTACCTAAATCATCTAACCATTCCTGGCGTCCCATGCCAGGACACAAGATAGCCTAGGCAATTTAATCGGATTTAGCCATTCATGGGAGTATTTTTATAAGGTTTCTGTGTGGTCGGTAATTTGTACGTGAGAGTACTGATTAAAATGATTTGAGACTGCACGAATTGCACAATTGGAGAAAAGCAGTGTGGCGCGTTAGGAGTGGTAGAGGCTGTCCGATCAGATTTTTGCAGTGAGACAGATATGTGAGAAGTTTCTTGATAAAGAAAACGATGTGTTCTATACCTTCATGCAGATACAGACACTAGGGAGGGAAAGTGCATCAGGGCAGCGTCAAAACTCATCCGTTCACTATCATTCTCCACTCAGGCCCATCCAGTGCACGCTCTCTCGCTACCTCCACACTCACTTGTGGTGCATGGATGGTTATTCATTTTATAGATCATTAACACTTGTTTTAGTATTTTATTATGTCTTCCTTATGGGCTCCAATATTTATTTGTGCCCTTTTTTATGGTGATCAATTTTGTGTTAGTTTTATAATTATACATCATTAGACGCCTGCAGGGGCTCTGGGTGGATTCGTTCGACGACTTAGCGTTGGGAGCCCCGGTGGACCGCGAAAGAAACTACTACTCTAGGTTGAACCTACTCTGAATCTACGGTAAACCTACTCTGTATCTATGTTAAACCTACTCTGAATCTACGTTGAACCGGCTCTGAATCTACGTTGAACCTACTCGGAATCTGCGTTGAACCTACTCGTAATCTACGCTGCACCTACTCTGCCACTCTTCTATTGCCCTACGGGGCAGTCTGCATTAACTTCGCGTTGGGACTCCGGTGGAAAACAGAAGCGACTACTTCTCTACTACTCCACACTCACGTCTCTCTTTCCCAACGCCTGCTTCACACCATCCATCCACCTAAATTTCGGTCTCCTAGGCCTACGTCCACTCGCCTCTGTCTTCAACACCTTTTTCATCGATCTACTTTAATCCATCCTCACCATGTTCCCGAACCTTCTCAGAACACGCGAATCAAATCTGTCCTCTAACTTCTTCACCATCCCCGATTTGATGCGAACCACGTCGTTAGTGAACCTGTCTCTTGAACATTTCATCTCGAAAACATTCAACCTTCTTCTCTCCTCTGCTCTCTCCCTCCAAGTCTGAGCTCCGTACAGCACAGTTGCCACAACGACTCCCCCATAAAGCCCTCTCTTTGCTTCTATCCCCAACGTCCTGCAGCTTATTACGGTCTTCAGTGCACCCAACACTTTACACCCCTCCTTCACTCGCGACTTCACCTCAGTTTCCACTAATTCAGTCTCCTTCACATGGGAGCTCAAAAACTTGAAACACTGTACTTCTTCCAACAACTCTCCTTTAGATACAGATACGGATACAGACACTAGGCCGCATCCCCCAGAAAGGGGGCTGGCCGACGGCAAAGCGCACCACACACGCTCACACCCACACAACTTGGGACTTTAGTGCTAAAGGGTCCGGCCGGTACCCCCTCGACATACACTCTGGGTCCCGAGTGCAGTCCGAGGATCCGTCGTCAGCAGCAAAGCCCGACAGTTTTCACTGGTTTACCCCCGCCGCGTCATAATGGCCGGGCCCCCCACCCACGACCATCCCGACAACGGTATGCCAAGGGCAGGAAAGCCCATTAGAGCAGCGTCAAAATCAACCATTCACAACTATTCTCTACTCACGCCTGTTCATTGCACGCTCTCTCGCCGCCTCCACATTCATGTTTCTCCTTCCAAACGCCTGCTTCATATCATCCATCCGCCCAAACTTCGGTCTACCTCTAGGCCTGCGACCACTCGCCTCCGAATTCATCACCCTTTTCACCAATCTTCCCTCATCCATCCTCTCCATGTCCCCAAACCATCTCAGAACACGCGAATCCACTCTGTCCTCCAACTCCTTCACCATCCATGTTCTAATTCGAACCACGTCGTTGGTGATCCGGTCTCTCAGCGTTACTCCAGTCATGCTCCTCAAACACTTCATCTCGAAAACATTCAACCTTTTTTTTTATCTTCTGCTCTCACGCCCCAAGTCTCAGCTCCGTAGAGCACAGTTGGGACAACACCCTCATACAGCCCTCTCTTTGCTTCTTTCCCCAACGTTTACAGCTCATTACACTCTTTAGTTCACCCAACACTTTACATACATACCTCTTTCACTCGCGCCTTCACTTCAGTTTCCACTGGTTCAGTTATCTCCACATTGAAGCCCAGATACTTGAAACACGGAACTTCCTCCAAGAGCACTCCATTTAGGGTGACACTAATTTTGCTCGCATCGACAATCCTCGAGCATCTCATCACTTTACTCTTACCCACGTTCACTCGAAGCTTCCTCCTCTCACACACTCTACCAAACTCAGACACTAGCCTACATAGCTTCTCCTTTGAATCCGTAACCAGGGCCGACCTTATCATCAGCAAATAGCAACTGGCTCAACTGCCAACTTTGCCCATTCGCTTCCAAGGGTTCCAAGCCACGACCTAGTACATTCGCGTTCACCTCCCTGACCACTCCATCAATATAGAGGTTGAACAGCCAGGGAGACATCACGCAGCCTTGTCTTAATCCCACCTTCACTGTGAACCAATCACTTACCTCGCTTCCCACTCTGACACATGCTCGGCTGCCAGCATAGATGAAACTCTGCAGCGCTTTCAACAGATGTCCGCCCACTCTATACAAACGCAACACCCTCCACAGCGCTTCCCTGTCAATCTTGTCGTATGCCTTCTCCAGATCCATGAAGGCTTAAAACACATCCTTTCATTTTGCAAGGTACTTCTCACAGACCTGTCTCACTGCAAAAATCTGATCGGTACACCCTCTACCACTCCTAAAGGCACCCTGTTCCTCTCCAATTGCGCAGTCCGTGCAGTCTCTAATCCTTTTGATCAGCACTCTCCCGTACAACTTACCAACCACACATAACATACTGATACCTCTCGAGTTGCAGCATTCATTTTTATCTCCTTTGCCCTTATATAGCGGCACAATGCAAGCACTGCGCCACTTAATTGGTACGACGCCTGCCACAAAACAAGTTCAGTAACCTCACCAACCATTCGATAATAGTTACTCCACCCTTCTTCAGGCACTCGGTTGCAACGCTATCCGAACCAGGGGCTTTCACTGCTTTCATCACCGCCTCCTGCACCTCTTCCCTGGTAATGTACGCCACTAGTCTCACACGCAAAACTGGCATCCGAGCACCACCACCCACAGCAACTATGTCAGCCTCTCTGCCATCTTCGACTATTTTCCTACAACAACTGGTCGTTTTCATCTTTCACCACTTCCTCCTTTCCGGTCTCCCCTTCTCTTCCTCTTCACCTCTTTCCAGAACATCTTTTTTGTTCTCCTCAAAATTCTGGCACAATCGTCTGCCCTCACCTGGCATCAGCGTCCCTTTTGACTCTCCTCACTACCCGCTTCACCTCGGTTCTCCTCTCTTTGTAGCTTTCATAAACCACCACCGGCTTCACCTGAAACCACTCCTCAAACGCTCCTCTTTTCCGTGCCACCGCCAGTTTGACCTCTTTGTTCCACCACTTGCAACCTTTCCTTCTGCACCTGCCCACACAGCACGCACCACGCACTTTCTTCGCACATCTCAGCAACGCATCTCTTAACGTCTCTCATTCTTCTTCCACATCTCTCAGGTCCTGTCCTCTCACGCTGTCATATTCTTCTTCAACGCCTGCTGGAACTCCTTGGCTCTAGTTCTCACATTCAATCCACTCACTTTCACTACCTCTCTTCCTCCTCCCACTCGTTTGCTGCCCTTCCACTTCTGCTCCACTCTTAATCTACCTTCCACCAGCAGATGGGCAGACACTCTTCCACTCTCCCCTCTCAACACCCGCACATCCAACAGCCTTCCACCACTCTCCTCAATATCAGCACAAAGTCTATCAGAGCTCTCTCCACCACTGCACCATGGGCCATCCTTACCCATGTGTACTTGTGGATATCTCGTTTCTTGAACAAACTGTTCCCGACCACCAACTCCTGCTCCATACACAGACCTCTCAGGTTTTCTCCACTGTCATTTCTACCGGGAACGCCACACCTTCCTATCACATTCTCCACCACTACATCTCCAACTCTCGCATTAAGGTCACCCAGTACAACTACATTGAAATGACCTCCAAAACTGTCAATACACTCACTGAGGTCAGTCCAGAGTAGCTCCCTCTCCTCTTCACTCCTCTCGCTGCCAGGTCCGTAAGCACTCACAAATACCCATCTTTCTACGCCTAACTTAAACTTTCACCCACATCAATCTTGAGGACACCTCCGTCCACTCGGTAACGCTACTTGCCAACCGATCATTCAATATCAAGACCACACCTTCTCGTGGCCAACCTTCTTCCACACCAGACTTCTTTCCACTTACCACACCAAACTCACATTCGCCCTTACCTTTCAACTTCGTCTCACTCAGCGCTAAAACATCAAACTTCCGCGCAAGAATATACGAGTGTAATTTCTTGACGTCAGCATGTTTTTTTCCATTCAGAGACTCCTGGTGTGCAACCCAACAGGCCGCATGAACGCTGAGGACGCCATCAGCCACCCCTACTTCTCTGACTTGCCCTCTGGTGTTAGAAACTGACTGCAGGGCCATAATTTTTGCTTTCCGTTCATTTAACTTGTCCTTTCCGCATAACCTGATGAAACTTTAAGTTGATGCTGGTGAAACCGATGAGATTCATGCCGATGGACCCCATAGGGTTAATGGTGATCGACCCCTATGGGTTAATGCTGATGAAACGCTTGGGGTTAATGATGGTGGAAACCTTAGGGTTCATGCTGATGAGAACCAATAGGGTTCATGCTGATGAGAACCAATAGGGTTCATGCTGATGAGAACCAATAGGGTTCATGCTGATGAGAACCAAAATGGTTCATGCTGATGAGAACCAAAATGGTTCAATCTGATGAAAACCACTAGGGTTCATTCCGATGAGAACCAATAGGGTTCATTCTGACTGAGCCCGCAACGTTCATGCTGATTGAACCCGTTAGGTTCATAGTGATGGAACACAAAAGGTTAATATTGATGAAACCCTTAAGGTTCATGATGTTCAAACCCAGAAGGTTAATGTAAATGAAACCCAGGATATTAATGCCAATGAAACCCAAAAGATTCATGCTGATTGAACCCATAAGATGTCAGTGAAACGCATACGGTTAACGCCGATGAAATCGATCGGTTTGATAGCCTCCGAGTCGAATGAAACAACATTTAAACAGAAGCCGTCACAATGCCAAATCCCCCAAAAATGGCCGACGACAAGGAACACCTCACACTGCTCATGCACTCATACGCAAAACAAGCTTAGCCCATAAGCGCTGAGAGGTCCGGTCAGGACTCGCGCAACACACACTTTGGGTAAAAGTGCGGTCCGACACCAGTGGCGGCAGCTGGGCCCGACAGAGTTTACTGGTTGACTCCCACTGCGTCATAGTTGCCAGGCTGTCCCTCACCCACGTGTATCCCATTTTGCAACGAAGCGCCAAGGGCGAGAAGGCACATCAGGCCGCGTCAAAACTCGTCATTCACAACCATTCTCTACTCACGGCTATCCGCTGCACGCTCTTTCGCTACCTCCACACTCATTCATCGCCTTCCTAACGCAATTCAGAGAGAAAGGAATCCCTTAGCCCTCTCGCTCCGCCCCTAATCGTTGCTTCATACGACACGTAAAGAGTTACGGTATCAGTATTCTTTCTCCCCGCTACAAGAGGGATGACGTGAATGTGAATTGGCTACGAATTCTATCATAACGAGTGCTAACTTTAGATTTTTTAGAGAAGGTAAACGTTGACTATCGTTGACGTGCAATCAGAGTTATGACTAAAAAACTCAATCTCAGTTTGATCAAATCATCAAATCATTAGTAAATTCAAAAAGATTGGCATTAGAATTGTTTTACGTGGAAGTTGCTGGCTGTTTAGACCTTGAACGTAATGTTTAATTTTGGAATTCTGGTTGGTCCTAAACCGTACGAGTTTGTCATTACCTAATTTGATGGCTTTCATCGATGTATAAGTTGTTTCGTTAAGAACCTGCCACAGGGCTATTTAGTTACCAAATAAGTTTCAGTCAAAATTGCCAAACTCTTTGGCTCATTAATCTTAGTATTCTGACTCAAATTGATGGGTTATTATTGGAACAATGTGTTAAAATTGTTAAACTGAATCTTTAGCTCTCGTTCGAGTAATCCTCTAACAATTTAGATTGTGAAATTATTCCTTATTAGCACCGTTATCTAAGTCAACAATGATAGACGACATTACTAGTTGTGGAACCACCTTATACGATAAATTAAATCTGTCCGAGATTTAATTGAACAACTACTTGAAGCTACTATACTTATCTAGTAATTCTTTTTCTTCTTGTCGGAAGTAAAGGATTCTGGATGGACTTGGGGTGGAGGGATGATTATTTATTTTATAGGTCATTAACACTTTATTTTAGAATTGTATTATTTCTTGTTTCGTGAACTCTATTATTTATTTGTGCCTTTTTTTTCATGGTGATCAATTTTGTATTAGTTATATAATTATGTATCGTTGGACGCCCGTGGGGGCCCTAGGTGGACTATGCGGTGTGTTAGTTAGTCTAATCCAACCTACGGTGGGAGAATTTGCGCTCTTCCGGGCGCCCAATAAATGTCCGGGCACAGCTAGGCATTTTGATGGTTAAATAGTGAAATAATGTTGATGTTGATCTAGGAGAGTGGAAGTCTTAAATGGCACTGTGCGTGGAGGGGACGAGGCGAGTCGAAAGCAGGTTTAGGCGAGTGAAGACTAGTCAATTGGCGAGGCGATGAGTCGAGACGAACCGAGGCTGGTTGAGACTAGGTGACTCGGGAATGGGGGGTACTCGTGGGACCCTCGGGACTGGAGGGACCCGGGCGTTTCGGGAACCCGGGGGACTTGGAAGATCAGGAGGATTTGGGGGTACCCACTTGGACTCTTCCGGGGCCATTTGGGACACCCTTGAGACCCTTTGGAACCCTCTTGAGAAGCTTTGGGATCCCTGCTTCCCTCTCCCCACGCTGTAAAACTATGAAACACAGAAGAATGTATGTATGTGAAATGCTTGAGTAGATACAGATACAGACACTAGGCCGCATCCCCAAGAAAGGGGGGTGGCCGACGGCAAGACCTCACACCCTCGTATGCTCACACTCACACAACTTAGCCCTTTTGTGCTAAAGTGTGAGCGTACGAGGGTAGAACAATTGATTATTACAGACCGCGGAACTGGCACAGAGGGCGAGGATCGCGTAGAGGCTGGTCGAGGTGCGTCGAGATCAGTCGAAACATGTTGAGGCGAGTCGAGTTGGTCGCGACGAGCCGAGGCTGGCCGAAATGATACGAGACAAGCCGAGATTGGGGTGGATGGCTGGATATTCATTTTATAGATCATTACCACTTTATTTTAGTATTTCTTATTTCGTCGGCTCTTTTATTTATCCGTGCCCTTTTTTCATGATGATCTATTTTGTATCAGTTATATAATTATGTATCATTAGACGTCCGCAGGAGCCCTGCAGGGTGGCGAGCGCCGACTTCGCGTTAGGGCTCCGGTGAAGTGCGGAGGCGGCTGCTGCTCCTACTACGTTGAACCTACTCGGAATCCACGCTAAACCTACTTTGTATCTACGTATAACCTACTTTGTATCTACGTTAAACCTACTCTGTATCTACGTTAAACCTACTCGGAACCTACGGTAAACCAACTCTGCATTTATGTTAAACCTTCTCTGCATCTATGTTAAACCTACTCTGCATCAATGTTAAACCTACTCGGTATCTTCGTTAAACCTATTCTGTATCCACGACAAACCTACTCGGAATCTGCGTTGAACCTACTCGAAATCTACGCTGCACCTACTTTGCCACTCTTCAATTGCCCTGTGTTCCACAAGAGACTATTATTCTTAGTGTGTACGTACAGAGTGTGCATTGCTTAAGGGGCATCCACAGATGACATGTATTTTATGTGTGTACACAAGAGAGTAACAGAATCGTTCAATTTTGGTGATTGCTTTTCACGAGGATAACTTTGAATCCATAGATATATTTCAGGTCAAATGTTTTGAGTGGAAGAGCTCTGGTTATGCAGGGTGACCTACGTAAATCGAGCTCTTCGACTCGAAACATTAGACCTGAAAGATATCTGTGGATTCGAAGTTATCCTGGTGAAAATATTTCCCTAGCCGAATCCCTACAGATCCCCTTTGTATGCTTACTCTGTCTTTGTATGTTGAAGTCGTTCATACGATCTTTATTTGTATTAACTAGTCATAGTCATTGTGTAACATCCCTGTCACTCTAATCGAATCTAGTCATTGTTTTCACATACGGAGCATGTGAGCGTCGCTAGTTATTGTGTACACATACGTAGCTTGTGTGCGTCGCTAGTTATTGTGTGCACATACTTAGATTGTGTGCGTCGCTAGTTATTGTGTACACATGCGTAGCTTGTGTGCGTCGATAGTTATGGTGTACACATACGTAGCATGTGTGCGTCGCTAGTTATGGTGTACACATACGTACCTTGTGTGCGTCGCTAGTTATTGTGTACACATACATAGCTTGTGTGCGTCGATAGTTATGGTGTACAAATACGTATCTTGTATGCGTCGCTAGTTATTGTGTACACATACGTAGCTAGTGTGCGTCGCTAGTTAATGTGTGCACGTACTTAGCTTGTGTGCGTCGATAGTTATTGTGTACACATACGTATCTTGTATGCGTCGCTAGTTATGGTGTACACATCGTACCTTATGTGCGTCGCTAGTTATTGTGTGCACATACTGAGCTAGTGTGTGTCGCTAGTTATTGTGTACACATACGTAGCTTGTGTGCGTCGCTGGTTATGGTGTACACATTGTACCTTATGTGCGTTGCTAGTTATTGTGGGCACATACTTAGCTTGTGTGCGTCGCTAGTTATTGTGTACACCTACGTAGCTTGTGTGCGTTGCTAGTTATGGTGTACACATACGTACCTTGTGTGCGTCGCTAGTTATTGTGTGCACATACTTAGCTTGTGTGCGTCGCTAGTTATTGTGTACACATACGTAGCCTGTGTGCGTCGCTAGTTATGGTGTACACATACGTAGCTTGTGTGCGTCGCTAGTTATTGTGTGCACACATACGTAGCTTGTGTGCGTCGCTAGTTATTTTGTACACATACGTAGCTTGTGTGCGTCGCTAGTTATGTGTACACATACATAGCTTATGTGCGTCGCTTGTTATTGTGTACACATACGTAGCTTGTGTGCGTCGCTAGTTATGGTGTACACATAGCTTGTGTGCGTCGCTAGTCATTGTGTACACATACGGAGCTTGTGTGCGTCGCATTCCGTTCTCATCACTGATCTCATTACCTAGCACTGGTGTACCATATCTTTTAAGTTTTGCATCACGTACTATCTCATATCCCCATGTACTGTGCTTAATAGACTCTGGTAGCTCTCAAGGTAGTTACCGTATTAGATTTAGCGTTTAAATTTTAAGTAAATAATATCTTAATTTTGTAACGGTTATCAATATAACTCGATACGCACGTTCAATTGATTCCGTAATTAGTGTAACTTAGCTTTGAGTTGTGTGTGATCATTCCTTCTCACGATGACATTACACTCAAGCTAGAGTAAATCATAGAATCCCCGTTTCTAAAAATACATTTTTTTATTCGTGAGGGTACAAATATAACATACCAATGCAAAAGTGCTGACGTTTTGTGTTTTGATTCTTATATACACGCATTATATGGTTGTTATTTATGTATGTATTCACAAACATAAATAATGCTTCATTGCCGGGATGATTGAATCAAATCGCGAAAATCCAGAATTTATTGCAATGATTGTTCATTCGTTGAATCGGTGCATGTCACATGGCTTAGTGACATGTTTCAAGTGTGTAATCTTCTTTTATATTGGTCATCATGTGAATGTGTTGAATTGACACCTGGATATTTGAAAAAATCCGGTATCGAAACAACAAACAAGAAATAGCCACTTTGTCAAACTGGCTGCGCAAAAACACACAAATAATGAAATATGCGAAGACAACTGGAGAGTGAATTCATCACATTAAGAGTGTAATTAAGAGTGTGATGTGTAATTAAAAGTGTAATAAGCTGTAGGACGTTAGGGATGGAAGCAAAGAGAGGACTGTTTGAGGGTGTTGTCGTCCCAACTGTGTTCTACGGAGCTGAGACTTGGGTGAGAGCAGAGGAGAGAAGAAGGTTGAATGTTTTCGAGAGCATGGCTGGAGTAACGCTGAGAGACCGGATCACCAACGACGTGGTTCGAATCAGTACAGAGATGGTGTTGGGGGTGGATGGATGCTTATTCATTTTATAGATCATTAACACTTTATTTTAGTATTTTATCATTTCTTCTTGCTTGGGCTCTATTATTTTTCTCTGCCCTTTTTTCATGGTGATAAATTTTGAATTTTATCATTATTATTATATGTATCGAGGTTGGTTGAGAGGAGGTGACCCAGGGAGAGGAGGTACTCGTGGGATCCGCGGGACTCGAGGACCTGGGGTTTCGGGAACCCGGGGGACTTGGGAGACCAGGTGGATTTGGGGTGGTTCACTTGGATCTTTCTGGGGCCTTTTGGGACTCCCTTGAAACCCTTTGGGAGCCTTTTGAGAAACTGTGGGACCCTAAAGAGGCCCCTCTGAATTCTGGAACCTCTGCCTCCCCCTCCCAGCGCTGTAAAACCCTTACACAGAAAAATGTTAGTGCGATGGATGAGTAGAACAATTAACGATTACAGTCTGCGGATTGTTGGCGCAGAGG
>SDVV010000346.1:0-33284 GCA_016164225.1 Gammarus roeselii | reverse complement strand
TAACGTTCACGCTGTTTAGATCAGTCTTCAATCCTGAGCTTGCTCGTAGCCTACCTACTCGAGTAACGTTCACGCTGTTTAGATCAGTCTTCAATCCTGAGCTTGCTCGTAGCCTACCTACTCGAGTAACGTTCACGCTGTTTAGATCAGTCTTCAATCCTTAGCTTGCTCGTAGCCTACCTACTCGAGTAACGTTCACGCTGTTTAGATCAGTCTTCAATCCTTAGCTTGCTCGTAGACTACCTACTCAAGGAACGATCGCAATAGAATGTTTTCGTTCTTAAGATCCGTACTCGAGCCTACGCTCGGAAAACTCTCTACACGTACAGTATACATTTTTTTTCTGTGTGGGTCTTTGCTGAATTCCAAAAATAATTGAGATTAGTATTTCTTTTCTCAAATTCCGCTGCTTTCTGTCGAAGAGAATCGGAAAGAGTATTTATAAATACGGAGTCCAATGCTTTATTAACACGGAATCCAGTGCTTTATATACACGGAGTCTAGTGTATCCACTAGTGGTGTCATCAAACACAAAATGATAAAAAATCAAGATTCTCCAAAGGCTGGCATAGGCAGAAGAGGCGCTGAGTTACTATTGAGTTCCTGGTGCTGCAGGTCCTCTAACTGTCCGTGTAGCTCACAATGTGCCTGCTGCTGCAGGTCCTCTATTAGCCCGTGTAGCACATAATGTTCCTGGTGCTGCAGGTCCTTCAACTGTCCGTGTAGCACATAATGTTCCTGGTGCTGCAGGTCCTTCAACTGTCCGTGTAGCACATAATGTTCCTGGTGCTGCAGGTCCTTCAACTGTCCGTGTAGCACATAATGTTCCTAGTGCTGCAGGTCCTCTAACTGTCCGTGTAGCACACAATGTTCCTGGTGCTGCAGGTCCTCTAACTGTCCGTGTAGCACACAATGTTCCTGGTGATGCAGATCCTCTAACTGTCCGTGTAGCACACAATGTTTATGGTGCTGCAGGTCCTTATCCTGCCCGTGTAACACACAAGGGTTCTGGTGCTGCAGGTCCTCTAACTGTCCGTGTAGCACGCAATGTTCCTGGTGCTGCAGGTCCTCTCACTGTTCGTGTAGCACGCAATGTTCCTGGTGTTGCAGGTCCTCTAACTGTCCGTGTAGCACACAATGTTTCAACGTCAAATTGAAACTCTTCTCCTCCTTCCGAGAATGTCTCCGAGCAATAAAAAGAGCCCACCGGTGCTCACAAGTTTTCATAGTCGAATAAAAACTTTCATTTCAGACTAGGAAACGCTCTGGCTCGAGGGTAATCTTTGAGAGAGAAAGTTTTCTCTTACCTGGACCTTATTTGCACGAACAGTTTGACCACAAAGAGAAAAAGCACTTCAGCTTTCTTTCACTTATTCATTACTGGACAGAGCAACTCAACTTAATGATATATGATGAAAGACCATAAGGGTAAGATTAGATTAGACTAGAGTGTCGAGGCTTTCTAGTGCACCATAAGGGTGAACTACCACGACACGGTGGTAGCATTGTAAACGTATCACTCGGGAGTTCGTTAAACAGCACATTGCAACTGTTGTAGTCTTAGATTAGATGAAGGGGTCCATCTTCTCACCGGAGCTCTGACGTGAGTCTTTGCGAGCTCCCCCGTGGGGCGCGAACTGCTATAGGGTTGAAGTTAATGTGTCGCCTGGTGCGGTATTGAATCGAACGAACGTATTAGGGGGTGAGGTAAGGTCCCTGATACACGACAGACGCCAGCTTAGGGAAAAGTCACCGGTTAGGCAATGTTCTGGTGCCAAAATTCAACGGCAGTGTGTACGATCACATGTAGAGATCTAGCTTCGTTCACTCATGACGGGATCTGATGATGATAATAATGAGCAACAGCTTGAATTCAATAAACAACTCACAGTCCAGAGGAATGGATCTTTTGGTTTTAATCGCTAAGCAATAGCTCACCGAGCAATAGCTCACCGAGCAATAGCTCACCGAGCAATAGCTCACCGAGCAATAGCTCACCGAGCAATAGCTCACCGAGCAATAGCTCACCGAGCAATAGCTCACTGAGCAATAGCTCACCGAGCAATAGCTCTCCGAGCAATAGCTCACCGAGCAATAGCTCACTGAGCAATAGCTCACTGAGCAATAGCTTACGGGGTATCGTTACTTGACACTTGCATGTGATCGAACTTATAATAATTACTTCACTCTTTTCAGTATCATTTGCATCCAAAAATTGAGGACCAATATCATTTATAATCGAGATGTCTTCAGGCCGAGGCAGGTGAGACGTCGCTACAGACATCGGTGGCAGGGACAGATGGCGCCACTACAGCCGTCGGTGGCCGGGATAAATGGCGTAACTACAAACATCGGTGGCAGGGACAAGTGGCGTCGCTACAGCCATCGGTGGCAAGGACAAGTGGTGTCAATACAGCCATCGGTGGCCGGGACAGATGGCGTCACTACAGCCATTGGTGGCACGAACAGATGATGTCACTACAGCCATTGGTGGCAGGAACAAATGAAATTACTCCAGCCATCGGTGGCAAGGACAGCTGGCGTCACTACAGCAAACGGAGACAGGGGCAGAAGACGTCACTACAGCCATCGTACGGCAGGGACAAATGGCGTTGCTTCTCCGCTATCGGTGACTGGGACAGATGGTGTCCCTACAGCCATCAGTGGCAGGGACAGATGGCGTCATTACTGCCATGTGAGGCCGAGGCAATTGGCGTCCTATTTGCCACATGGTATTGATTGCAAAGGACCTCCGGACCTAGAAGCATAAACAAAGTTTTCATGTCCCAAAAAATTAGGAACCAGTGCTATGTGACGGTCTTATCGCTTGGAAGAAAACAGGAATCGGTGGCTCCAAACCACTCGAGCAGTGAATAGAAGCTTACGTCGAGAATATTTGAAGGGTGTCGCTCTAATCGGATAAAATAGTACAGGAGACCGTGATTCAAAACCGCCTTTATTTATAATCGCTGGGAAGTTGAAGTTACATTATGACTAGATAAGTTGCCCCTACGCCACCTCTTCTAGCCAAGTTTCATTCCGCATCTAACTAGAAGATATGGACGATCTTGGATTAGAATAGAGGGTTCGTCTTAATATGTTCTATTCATTTACTGAACATCATAATCTAATGATTTCGAAAAGAAATCTTCATTTTCAAGACTGCGCTTATTTCAAAGAAATCACAAATTGATTAAATATCGTTCCAGGCTGATATGACACTTGTAATAATAATAATAATTATCATTATTATTATTATTAAACAATTAGCCGATTCAACATTGAATGTGATTTGGCAGAAGCATCTGCGATTCTTTTTGATGGAATGGCCCGTGATTCCAAATTCACGCAGCAAATGTCATCAAATTTACAATAATGACATCACTATCGAAGGAAACGATGCAATTTAAGTTCATCGTGGCAAGATTTGAGTGTCATGGCTTTATAGTGCACTGGAGTCTGTGTCCTTCTTCTACCGAACGTCACACCAGCAGCCAGTGCCGCATGAAGACATCGTCAGTCTCCGAGATTGCTTCGACTCACGGTATGACCCCTCCCTGTGCGTACTCACGGTATGCACAGGGAGGGGTCACAAAAGTATCCTATACAAAGTGAGCAAGGAAACGATGGTCCTCCGGGATGAAGCAGTCTATATGTAGGTGAGATGAGTATATTTGATTCACAACAGATCAGATTTCAGCAAAGAGGTTGGTTTCTCGAAGGTAGCTGAAAAACGGTTCCGCACTGAATTGCCTCTGAGGGTCATAGTTACTTGAGATAATTGTAACTGCAGGCAAGATAGTATTCTGTGTGCGTTCCAGACACTTGTCTTCAGAATCCCAAGAATCTTGGTAGCTCTCTCTTCCTACGACTAAGCAACTTGAAGAAAAAGTTATTTCAAGCACAACATTGTGTTTTTTTCCAGAAAGCAGCATTTTTTACGCTAATCTCTTGTTAAAGCATGATTGACAGCATCCAACTTCTTATCGAGCGTAACAGGAGCTTAAGTTTACCAGTAACCTTAGGACGTACCATCGACTGACACTTCGTCAATTTCGATACTTTGTCGGTTCTGAAATTTGAGATTTCAAAAATAGGATTATATAGTTTGACCAATAGTTCGAGTGGCAGAAGAAAGCAGTGAACGATAGTGTGTTAAATAAATAATGGTGGCGGCTGTAAAGATAAAAAAAAAGATATATATATCTATATATAATTAGAACATTGGACGTGAGCAGCAACTAAAAGTGAAAATTTTATAATATAGGTTGACCTGTGCCGTTTCAGGTACTCACGTACCAGCGTGTGAAGCAGGAGTTGAGGTTAGGAAGGGGAGTGACTTCGGCCCCCTTCCATCAGCTCGTGGGGCGGTCATCGGGGAGGTTCAATGACTGATGAAGCTAAGGGCAGCTTCTAAGGATACAGTCACCAAAGATGGCTTCAATGGTTACCGTCACTAAGAACAGCTTCAATGGCTCTGGTCACTATGAACAGCCCTAATGGCCACCGTCACTAGAGGCAGCCTAGAAGCGTACCGTAACTAAGGGCCATAAACCTGGCAGAGCTCACTGTTCGGTCACTACTGTACCTCAAGTTTGGCGAGTCTTTAGCGGCAGTCAACGACTTACAAACCAGGTGCGAGAAGCAACATCAATTGAGACTTTCAATGTAACTTTTTACAGACATAATAGTTCTAACATTAAATTTCTGAACTCGAACAGAGTATTTAATAAGTGTAACAACACAATAAATTATTGTAAATGGCCAAAGATGAATTGAAGCCCCTAGGAACACTGGATTTGTAGCTACATCGACGTGCCTTCTTTATAACGCTGAATGTTAAAGATTTGACAATTCTGGATTCATTTTCTTCCATCTTAGTTTAATAATTTGATATTGATCAAACAAAACACACCAGGTAGTAAACATGATTTCGTTTTTTTTATCGCATCTGAAACAGTGGTCCACCTACGTCACAATCACTTGCAGAGTTTTCTTTCTCTCTAGGAAATAGTATGGCAGTGTGGGGTCGCTATTTTGTTGTTAGGTAAGCCAGAAATATCTGCCTGAGTAAGCAGACCAGAGAAGGCACTCTGAGGAGGCGCTTTCCAGCCCACTAAGAACTGGCCGGCGACCACGGCGCCCGGGGGGAAAGAGGAGACAAGAGCGATAAGAAAGTGGCCGAGTGCAGAGTCGTGTCGTGGCGACTCAACATGGCCGTCTCCTACCAAATCCTCTAATTGGTTCTTCATTGTAAAAAAAAGGTTGAAGGTACAGAAAGAAATGCTTTTCTCGTCGCTATGGCGTCTTTTCTTTCATATGCTGCTTTTCCATAAACACTCGACTTTTTTCATTATCAGGGCTCTCTTTTCTTCACCCCTCTAACTCATCACGAGATAATGGTGTTACGTTTTTTTTTAACGCAAGGCGGGCATGGATTTCGACGGGTTGTGAAAATGATCAGTTTTAAGAATAGATGGACAGATACGCTATTATCCTTGTGGTGGTGTGATGTTTGTGAATCAGTTGATGTTTCATATGCCATTACGCAGACCGTTCGTACAGTGTAGGACGCATGCCTGCTCTGATGTCGAGTCAGGAGTGAGGGGGTAAGCGGGGTGTTATGGTGTGGGAGGCTTCATCTCAAAGAGTTAGAACAACCATGGCGACCATGACGAAGGTAATACATTGATCAATAACATCGAAACGAACAAATAACAACATCAAGTAGTCTCACTCGCGTAGATCAACAAATCAGAATACATCACTAGTAACAACAACATCACATTGTCTCAATCGCGTAGATCGAGAAATCAGAATATATAAGTAGTAAGATAGGGTTTATTGAACTCGAACAAATAATTATGGAAATATGAGCAAACACGACCAAAATAGGAAAGAGTTCCCAATCCAGACAGAACAACGCGACCAAAATAGGTAAGAGTTCCCAATTCAGACAGCACAACGCGACCAATATAGGAAAGAGTTCCCAATCCAGACAGCGCACCGCGACCAAAATAAGAAAGAATTCCCAATCCAGACAGCACAACGCGACCAAAATAGGGAAGGGTTCCCAATCCAGACAGCACAACGCGACCAAAATAGGAAAGAGTTCCCAATAGAAATAAAACATTAGCATTGATTACGGAAGGTTTACAACGTTACAAGAGAAGAGTCAGATGATCGGGAACAAGAGCCGTACGATGCTTTAGACGTACGATGCTTTAGATATTGTTCCACGAGGGCTCGCGGAACAATATCACCACCAACTAGAATTACCTCTGAACTACGGACGGACATGTTGCGGAAACTGTGTTAGATAAAACTCTCACTGAAAACTTACATGTGTATGGCAAAGAAATTGAGAAAGAGTAGCCGGAGAGGATTCACATTGATTCCAATTCCAAACCCTGGTCGAACGAAGAATGGACCAACGCTCGACTCTTTGGATGGCGCTTTTTTCCGGATGCTTTTACCTATGTTATAAATTGGATAGAGAGAGCATGATCCAAAACCTGATTCCAAACTAATCTGAAGGTGTCAGAGGACGGCTCGTCAGTGGCTCGAAAGAGGCGTGATGAGGTGGGATGGGAAGAGGAATGATGTGGGATGGGAATGGGGTGAGGAGGGATGAGAATGGGAATGAGTAGGGATGAGAATGGGAATGAGGTGGGAAAGAAAAGGGGAATGAGGTGGGAAGAAAAGGGGAATGAGATGTGAAGAAAAGGGGAATGAGGTGGGAAGAAAAAATTAATGAGGTGGGAAGAAAAGGGGAATGAGGTGGGAAAAAGAGGGGAATGAAGTAGGAAAGGGAGATTGATGAGGTGGGAAGAGAAATGAGATAGGTGATGAGGAAGAATGAGATGGGTGGTTGGGACGAGTGGTATGGAGGGAAGGTGGAAGGACTTTTGGTTAGGAAATGAAGAAGTATGAGGAGGAGGATAACGATATGGGATAGGAAGGGCGATAAGGAAGAAATAAAGGAAGAGCAATGAGGTGGGTTGACGAGAGATACAAGGCATACAAAATAAAACACAAAGTGGAAACTACCGGAAGGAATCGAAATCGGGGAATGACGAGGAAGATGTGAGTAGAGCATCAATGAGAAGGTGGATGAAGAGACGATAAGTGAGATGTGAGAGGCCGCTGGATGATGGATCATTAAAACAGCAATTGGGTTTGCTGGATGAAATACCTTTAGGGCGGAACTCAAAGAGTTTCTTAATGATGTGGAACAAAGGTGGCCCAAATAACATTAAAGGGAATTTCAGAGCAATATAGAAAAAATTGGATAAGAACAAGAGAAAATGCTAAGTAAAAGAGAGAATGGTTCAAGGGTGAGAGATGTATAGGATGACGTACCTACATGCTGACAATTTGAAAAGTCCAAAAGGATTGACTGTAAAAAGCAATACCTATGATAAGCAGAGGGCAGTGGGATATCACGGCAAGAACAATGCAGACGAAGTGGTGGAAGAGATTGGCTAATGAAAGATGGACGGATCAGTTTAAAGGGAGATGGGATGGAACTGGAGAGTTTCAATGAGAAGAGTAATGAGAAAGTAAGCAGGAATAGGAAGTAGCAGGATCGCAGTGATAATTATTGTAAGTGTTTGAAGAACATGGAGGGAGGAAGCAAAAAAAAATATTGTGAGCAAGTTATGGATCAAATTTGCTGCAGACGATTAAAAACAAATTCACGAAGAGAAACAGATTGGCAGAACCGAAATCCGCAAGTGTGGTTTTTCGACAGAGGCTTGTGGCAGGAACGACCACGGGTGATCAGATACTGGGACAATGAAGCACGGCGATGATTATAATTACATGAAGTAGGTGTTTTTCAATAAACATATCCATACTAAGAGTGTCCAAGGGCAACGACTCGATGAACAACAAGGAAAGTTGTTGCGCTAGAAAGGAAAAGCTACGAAACGAGTTACATCGATATTTGGGGAGCAATCATTACTTCCCATCAAGGAAGGAGACAGCTCTTACTCTGTAGGGGAGTGTTGAGCTTCAACAGCCCCACGAGATTACGACTCTCTGAGGAAAAGGAAAATAGAGAGCGACGATGTGGAGGATAAAGGAAGCGACAAATGAGTTACTAGCAGAAGGGAGGAAATGAGAAGCAGACAAACAATGCGTTGGATACGTTGCAAATAGGAAATAAATGCGTACAGAAGAAGCAGTAATGCAATATCCGGGAATTGTAAATAAATGAAGCCATCTCTATCTATAAAATGGAACAGGAGATGAGAAATAAATGAAGAAAACTAGAGCTAGAACAGTTATGTAATAACACAATGAGTACATGAAAGTTTCGCAACACATCGGCTCGGTGAAAAAACATTAATAAATAAGGAGCGAGATTAGAAAAAATTAAGATGTTTATACACGGTAAAACATTGGAGATTATCGACAGGTTCAGAGTTAGCAAGCAGATTACCTTTGATCACGCGGTTACAAAGCAGAACTGCAAAGTAGTAAATACTTCAGAAAGATTTGTACATTGCAAAGAGACTTAACTGAGAGTGCCATGTCTTTCTAGTGCACTGGAGTCAATGTCCTTCTGGCACAACTTGACTGAGAGCAAGAAGAGCCAGTGAGGAAGATATGTTAGTTCGAGTGATAAATCATCGACTGCGGCAGACTATCAGAACACAAGCAGCGGTAGTAAGTTTGAAGCCTTACAAAGCTTGACCGACGTATACCAGCCATAGTCTGGCTACTAATGATCATTCGTAAAGGGACCACACGGCGAGTGGGGCAGTTCAGGCCGCGTTGAAGCTACGAAGGCATCAAAGCAGCCTTCGTTTGGATTTGGTATCACTATTAGTGCTGGGAGGCATTTGAACGGGTTTGGGGTCAAGGGCTAAGCTGTCAGAACAGTTACCTCGTGAAACGGCAAGATGTCGCCCTTTAAACGGCAAGTTGTCACCCATCAAACGGCAGAAGACTAGCACAAAATTGCATAAGTGGATACGTTAGAAAGCATCTATACTAGCTTTCCAGGAGGTTAGAAGCACCAAAAACTAGCAAACATGTAATACAAAACATCCCGAGATGGTCAAGATACGCGGTATCATACCGATGTCCTAACGAGACAAGGTTATAAAGCGAATGAAATAGTAAAGCGGTAATTCATAAAAAATGACCAAATTGGCAAGCGAATACAAACAAATTACAAGCAAGAAAGTGCAATCTAATAAGAAAGGAGGGCTGATTTAATAATCGGTATTGAAGAAATGGAAGGAGACGACTAGATTTAAATTTAGGATTTTTAGGTTGAGAAGCACTTCAGCAAAAACAAACAAGCGGCGGTTCCTAAGTTTATGGTTGAAATAACAGTAGCAGGAAGGTCGATTAGCAAAGCGTTCCTGTTGCGTAGAGACTTTCATCGGTTTGATAGGAAATTGGATAACTAATTGTGCTCGAGCTGCTAAGAAGAGTGAGGACAAAGCGTCAGAACTTTTCGATTGTTTTAAACCGCTCGTACGTTCAAGGGAAGAGTAGTAGGCGAGTGATATCATGACTGGAGAGTGCTGTGGACTGTTTTTGTAGCCTATAAGAGGTATGTTAGGTTGATAGAACCATTGCGATGATGGGAGAGCAGCTGGACACTGAAATCACAGATAGAAACTTCGACAACAGACAAAAATTGAAACGAAACACTCGACGCCGTCTTACCTGCACGCGCGTTTATTGTTCTCGTTTGAATAGAAAACCAGATTTAAAATTGGTGAACACGTCTAGGCGTAATCCATTTGATATGCTAAGTAGCCTCAAGCTTGAACATTTTTTTGTTGTCCCATACAAACACGCTACGAATTGATCAATGACAGCAATGGGAGGTGCAGTGAAGATATCAACAATCAAAATGGATGATCAGAAACTAACATACTCCAGGTACAATCTTTGCTGGAATATTCGACAACTTTCATGTGACCTGACCGTAGACACTTGACAAAAATACTTCGATAGCAAAGCCTTGGTTAGACCTAAGTGCAAGATAAGGCGAGGTGAAACATCAAGCCAGATATAACAAGGCGACATCGCAAAGCAGGAAAACGGTGCGAAGAGCATCAGACTCGACAAAATAAACTGAAGGAAGACTAAGCCTGAAGACGTCAGTGCCACCTGAGTGTTAATGGGAGACACGTTCCAAAGACTGCAAAGGTAGTCTGAAAAAAGATCACCAGGCAGCAATAAAGTGCATCTCTGAGGCTGCCAAAAACAAGAGAACATCAGATATACTAGGAAATGGTTTGAAATTAACATTGATGATGATAACATTAGAATTACAACATGGTGGTTGAAACAGAGATGCTGGTGATGATGATGACTGTTGTTGTGAGGAAGGACTGTGATGTTAGCGACATAGAAGATGATAGCCTGGACTTACAACGTAGGCAAAGCCTGGAATACAGCCTACAACGAAGGTGGAGATCTGGAATAACAGGAGCCATGCTCAACTTGCTATACTGCCATGGACAGAGGAAGCCAAAAGATCTGAGCAAATACAAGAAACTTATGTGTAGCAATGAGAACTACGAATAAAAGCTAATAAAACAAATGCATACAGCATAGGCAAAGAAGAAAGCCAGAGAGTCAGGATGATAATTAAAAGCAGTAGGGTTGGAAAGCAGCAAAGTGGATTTGCCTCGCTCAACAAATCGATACCAAAAACAACATCAATGACAACATGTTAGTAGTAGCGGTAGCGGTAGTGAATTTGAAGCCAATCACCTTATCTTACTCGTTACCATTCACACTGAACATGTGTGTGCAGTCCTGAGGTGTTCACCAAGAGCAGAAGCCAGTCAACAAACTCACGATTTACCATTCTTCCCTCAGTATGAGGAAGATAAACTAGGCGAACAAGTAGTGGTTACAGTAATAGCTAATAATAGAGCAGAGCAGCCACAAACAGCAACAGATGAAGTGAGAACCTTCGGCACCAGAGACAGTGAGAGTAGACGTTTTTGGAGTAGGTAGCGTGGGATGAGGGTGTGGGTGAGCTACAGGGACGGGGCGAGGCACGGGTTACAGCAAGCAGCCCACCCAAGTCTCGTGTGGGTGTGGAAACCACCCAAACTGGTATAGCGTGAGAGGAACTGGTTCACTTCTAGACCTTCGTCAAGGAATGGAAGAAAAACCAGACACTGCTCGACCGCCACACCACTTTGAAAAGTGGAAAGGGCGGCATATTAGTGTGCATGAGAACGGGATCGAGTGTAGTGTTGGGGTACTGTGTGACAAGTGGATAGAGTGTGGCGTTGTGTGACAAGTGGATAGGCTGTGTTGGTGTGGGTATCGTAAAACGTTGATGGAGTGTGGTGTCGTACGTGGCAAGTGGATGGAGTGTGTCGTTGTGTGTATTGCATATGACACGAGCAGGGAGTGCCACGGGTATTGTGTATGACTGGTGTATTGAGTGTGGTGTAGAGGATTTGGTGTGAGATAAGTAGTGGACGGAGTGTGGTGTTGTGAGTATTGTGTGTGAGAAGTGGAGTGTGGTGTGGTGGGGGGTCTATATTGCGTGTGACAAGTGGCTGGAGTGCGGTGATGTGGTATATGAGTGAAAAGTTATAGATGGAGTTTGACGCTATGGGTACTATGTGAGACATGATAGTAGCGCGGTGGGTATAGTGAGTAACAAGTAGACAAAGTGAGGAGTTAATAACAAATGTGTGAAAAAGGAAGGATTTTGGTGTGGTGGGCATTTAATGTGACACATGGAAGGAGTGTGGTGGGTATTGTGTGAAAAGTGTTTGGTAATGTAGGTACTGTGCAAAAGTGGTTGGAGTGTGGTGATGTGGGTATTGTGTGTATCCACTTGTCTGTTCCACAAGGAAGAAGCGTGGTGTGGTGGGTTTTGTGTCAGACAAGGGGATTGAGTGTGGTTGTAGTGAGTATTGTGTGTGAGAAATGGATGGTGTGTGGTAATGCGGATATCTTGTGGGACAAGTGGATGGAGTGTAGTGTTGTGGGCATTGTGTGGGACCTTCCATGAATATCTGACTAGCCAAGAATGCCTGACTAGTCAAAAATGCCTGACTAGCCAAGAATGCCAGGCTAGTCAAGAATGCCAGGCTAACCAAGAATGTCTGACTAGCCAAGAATGCCAGACTAACCAAGATTGCCTGACTAGTCAAAAATGCCTGACTAGCCAAGAATGCCTGACTAGTCAAAAATGCCTGACTAGCCATGAATGCTTGACTAGCCAAGAATGCCAGACTAACCAAGAATGCCTGACTAGCCAAGAATGCCAGACTAACCAAGAATGTCTGACTAGCCAAGAATGCCAGACTAACCAAGAATGTCTGACTAGTCAAGAGTGCCTGATTAGCCAGGAGTGCCTGATTAGCCAGGAGTGCCTGATTAGCCAAGAGTGCCTGATTAGCCAGGAGTGCCTGATTAGCCAAGAGTGCCTGATTAGCCAGGAGTGCCTGATTAGCCAGGAGTGCCTGATTAGCCAGGAGTGCCTGATTAGCCAGGAGTGCCTGATTAGCCAGGAGTGCCTGATTCGTCACGAGTGCTTGGCTAGTCATGAATGCCTGACTAGCCATGAATGCCTGACTATCCATGAATGCCCGACTAGCCAAGAATGCCTGACAAACCAAGAATATCTGACAAGCCAGGGATGCCTGATCAGCAAAGAATGCCTGATTAGCCAAGAATGCCTGACTAGCCATGAATGCCTGACTAGCCCAGAATGCCCGACTAGCCAAGAATGCCTGACAAACCAAGAATGCCTGACAAACCAAGAATATCTGACAAGCCAGGAATGCCTGATTAGCCAGGAATGCCTGCCTAGCCCAGAATGCCCGACTAGCCAAGAATGCCTGACAAGCCAAGAATATCTGACAAGCCAGGAATGCCTGATTAGCCAAGAATGCCTGATGAACCAAGAACGCCTGACAAGATATCGTCAAGCATGCTTGGCATGACAGTCAAGTAGGCCTAGATGTCTGTTCATTAGGCCTAGATGTCCGTCAAGAAGGCCTGACCTGTCGGTCTAGTAGCATCGCGTGTGTTAAGTGTTCTTCACGGTTCAAGTGTGTCGCAAGTCGGAGGTGTGCTTCACATATGGAAGTGCCACTTCGTGCTAAGGACGTTGCACATGTGTCCACGTACCTCTGTCTCAGTTGTTCATTATGTCCTACCTACTTAGCATGGACAACGAAGGCGTTGTGCCGTCGGAATTGTTGGGCACGATACTATATAAAGATATATTAATGAACTTTTTAGTCCGACTTTTATGGAATTAACTTGGACAGAGTGATTCAAGAAAATTATCTTTTAGATACAGTATTTTACCCAACATGGCGCCTTGGCGTGCGTGTGCCCCTGGTTGCCTGTAGCCCGGGTTGTGTGTGTATGAGTGTGTATGTATGTGTGTATATACGTGTGCGTGTGTGTGCGCCGTGGTGTCTGTGCCCTCCGGTTGCGTGTGGCCCCGGGTATGAGTGCCCCACGATCCGCCATGCCAAGGGGAGTCAGTAGCTTCACCACTGCTCCAATTATAGCAGCAACGATCAAAACAATAACGAGTAGTAATAATGATAATAAGAGTAGTAGTGGGTCAGGAAGGCAAGCAGTCAAATCAAACACAAGTCTCATGCATTCTACAGACTTATTATTATTGAAAAATATTCCTTATTACAAAGAGGGCAAATCTTCATGTATGGTAATACGGATTATGGCGATAGAAACGGTGTGGTACTGCCAACAGAACCCTAGTGGCAACATTTAACAATAACATTAATAAAAACTTCTCTTGTAGCTATACACTAAATAGAATTATATAAATTGTGTAAAATAATAGGAACGCAGAAAATGACAAAAGGTGCAAGCCTATTCAACATCAGAGAGTGATGCCGCTTCTTATCTAAATGGGTAAGCAATAATAATAACTGCAACATTACACTGTGCACAACATACCACACCGTTCCTTCTAGATAGCAATTAACATTTTCCAAAAATTTGTCCTTAATATACAAGAAACAAAGGAACTGCGCGGAATCCTTTTTCATATACTAATAAGAGGTGGAAACATTGGAGTATAGAAACAGTACACGTACGCCCCGGCTGGCTGACCGATACCATTGGTGTTGCTGCTATAGGATGGAACCCGTTGGCCGCTAAGTAAAGCGCTGTTGTAGTAGCTAATGATAGCGAGTGACAGGCAAGGGAAACGGCAGCAGTTGAAGCTGAATTGAAACGGAAACAAGACTACGAGGCTTCCAAAAACAACAGCAACAGCAATGGGCGCGGTTCCTTTGTCAGTGGCAATATCAGAGGCAATTGTCAACTTATGTACGAGATTTCCATTAGATCTAGCTGTAAATAAATGGAGCAGTACAGCCATAGCAATTGGCAAGGTCATGTAGCACTTAATAGTTAATGAATAACTCAAAGAGCCGTGAGATATTTTCACAAATAATAGCCGCATTTAAAGGAGGTTAAACAAATCAGCCAAATGGAGAAAGATAAAATCTAGTACGTTGCACAATCCGCCATGAAACAACAGAAAATGATAACGTAACGAACACAAAATCAATTCAAATTAAAGAAAATAAAACATTCAAACATACATACAGTAGTGTTAAATAAGCCGTAGTTACAGAGGGATTCAAGGAGCACAGCAACTTTTATATATTTCATTGCAGAGTGACCTACTTAGACACAATTGTTTTGTTTTCATGGTTAATAATAGAGTCAGAGGTCAGCCCAGAGCACCTTCAACCAACTTCACCAAAGCCTCTCCAAAAAGCTTGCGACTACAACATAGGAGGGATAAGATCACAGTGACCTGGCTTTTTAGCTACAACATAGCAAGCAAGTGGCCAAGTCTGTGCACACAAGGGGCGACGCCGCTAACAGAGATGGTCGTGAGCCTTTGGTGACTTGGCTTGTATCATAGCTACGGGTGGCAGCGATCTTTTCGAGAAAATAAGCGGTATGCAGTGATTAAAAGAGCAACAAGCAATTTCTACAAGGATACCAAGATGCTCGACATTCTTCGCCCGGTAAATAAAGCATGTGAGGAGGGTCTTGTTTGGTGAACAAAAGCCCCCCGAATTTAATACCGATGAAGGAGTAATAAAAGCGTGCGAAAAAACGAACAGTCTGAGAGAGCCTAGTTTCTAAGACTCCAGCCCAGCTCAACTCTAACTCGGTTCGATCAGTGACCGAAAAGTATTTTGAATCATCACTTTGAATAATGTTTGACCATTGACATTTTATCTGAGAAAATTTGGCCTGTTCCTGATAGCAGGAGACTGTAGCCTGTTCCTGACAGCAGGAGGCTGAAGCCTGTTCCTGATAGCAGGAGACTGTAGCCTGTTCCTGAAAGCAGGAGGCTGTAGCCTGTCCCTGACAGCAGGAGACTGTAGCCTGTTCCTGATAGCAGGAGACTGTAGCCTGTTCCTGACAGCAGGAGGCTGAAGCCTGTTCCTGATAACAAGAGGCTGTAAAAAGGTATTGCTGAAACTGATAAAGACTTGTGAGCGACCAGTTTGAATATCAAAGCACTGGCAATTGTTTGTTAATGGGGCGGTTGGGTCAAGACTTCCAGAACATAGGTTTGGTCGACGAGGGCATGATAACAACGTGAACCTCATTGGACAAATCAGTATTTCCTGTGAGTGCAGCAAAGAAGGTTTAGAAACAAAATAGACAGTCATCAAATCGTGGAAAGTCGATCAAAAATTTAATATGTTAGTTAACAGCAAATTGATCATCGGCAAGGACCAATAATTTAGAAGTAAAGCTCGCCGGAAAAATGTCCTTTCAGATAATTGAAATTTATTGCAATATGAACAATAGGCTGAGCAGTGAGTTACCACCGGCCTAACCTGGCGTATGTGACGCGTGCCGAGTCTAGGCCTCCAAAAGATACAGGCCTGAACACTCCTCTTGTGATGTCCCTTTCCTCAGCATGAGAGACTAATAAAAAGGTAGAACAGTAAACCGTCTTCAACAATTTATTCTGAATTTTCATATGTGGCTTATAAGATTGGTCAGTTTTCCAATCGCTAATGTGATGTCATAACAGCAGTGCTCAGGCCGGTTCTCATAGGTGGCCTTGACTGCCCTGTGATCACAGGAGTGCTTAGGCCTGTACCTATAAGTAGGCTTGACTTGCCTGTGGTCACAGGAGTGCTTAGGCCTGTACCTATAGGTGGCCTTGACTGGCCTGTGGTCACAGGAGTGCTTAGGCCTGTACCTATAGGTGGCCTTGACTGGCCTATGGTCACAGGAGTGCTTAGGCCTGTACCTATACGTGGCCTTGGCTGGCCTGTGGTCACAAGAGTGCTTAGGCCTGTACCTATAGGTGGCCTTGACTGGCCTGTGGTCACAGGGGTGCTTAGGCCTGTACCTATAGGTGGCCCTGACTGGCCTGTGGTCACAGGAGTGCTTAGGCCTGTACCTATAGGTGGCCTTGACTGGCCTGTGGTCACAGGAGTGCTTAGGCCTGTACCTATAGGTGGCCTTGACTGGCCTGTGGTCACAGGAGTGCTTAGGCCTGTACCTATAGCTGGCCTTGACTGGCCTGTGGTCACAGGAGTGGTTAGGCCTGTACCTATAGGTGGCCCTGACTGGCCTGTGGTCACAAAGGTGCTTAGGCGTGTACCTATAGGTGGCCTTGACTGGCCTGTGGTCACAGGGGTGCTTAGGCCTGTACCTATAGGTGGCTCTGACTGGCCTGTGGTCACAGGAGTGCTTAGGCCTGCACCTATAGGTGGCCTTGAGTGGCCTGTGGTCACAGGGGTGCTTAGGCCTGTACCTATAGGTGGCCTTGACTGGCCTGTGGTCACAGGGGTGCTTAGGCCTGTACCTATAGGTGGTCTTGATTGGCCTGTGGTCACAGGGGTGCTTAGGCCTGTACCTATAGGTGGCCTTGACTGGCCTGTGGTCACAGGAGTGCTTAGGCCTGTACCTATAGGTGGCCTTGACTGGCCTGTGGTCACAGGGGTGCTTAGGCCTGTCCCTAGTACGTCGATTCCTGCCATCGTAGATCTCACCCAATTAGAACTTAATCAACTGCCACCGCCGCGCCGGGATATGCAGCTATTAATACTTTTAGGTTATCCTGACGACGAGGAGCTCACTGAGTTAGCTCTAACAAGGAAACCCAAAACACGGTCCTTGAGGTAATTTCAACAAAGGTTACTACAAATATCGGCCAAGTAGATAAGTACGGTCAAGACGGGCCAAGTAGTCAAGTTAATTAAACTGTTCAATATCGCCGAGGAAGTCAAGTTAGATAGTTTAGTCAATATCGCCGAAGTAGTCAAGTTGGTTAAGCTCGTCAATATCATGGGTCTTCAAATTGGAATTTAACCCTATGAAGACTCTGGGATTGCTCTAAGCTGAAAATAGAGAGCTGGTTCTCCTCCTTTGGGCAATCGCAATACCCCATTATCTATCTGGCGGCATCAATACTCTACCAGTTGTGATACAGGAAGAGAGAGAACACAACGACTTTGCACTCATTTCAATAGCGAGAATCTATTGGAAAAAACATAGCTTCTATCCAAAGTGGCTCGCTTAAACGTAAATAAACATTAAGAAGTAAATTAAAGAGAAGCAGTGAAAACACACACAGTAAAAAAAACGAGTGGAAAAAGTATTGAATTTGCAACAGATACGTTACATAACCCGATCAAAACCAAAGCACTCATGTGGCAGAAGTAAGAAAGAAGAGACACAATGTAAAAAAAATCTAGGCACAGTTTCAGCCATGACGGGTTGTAGCATACAGCATCTGTTTAACATTAGCTCGTTCACATCTTCAAAAGAACTCGTGAAGCGTAAAGAGAGAGCCAATGACGGTGCACGTAACAATAGCTAGCGTAAACAGGTTGCCAATGACGGTGCACGTAACAATAGCCAGCGTAAACAGGTTGCCAATGACGGTGCACGTAACAATAGCCAGCGTAAACAAGTTGCCAATGGCGGTGCACGAAACGATAGTCAA
Organism: Gammarus roeselii; assembly: GCA_016164225.1. Taxonomy (NCBI): domain Eukaryota; kingdom Metazoa; phylum Arthropoda; class Malacostraca; order Amphipoda; family Gammaridae; genus Gammarus; species Gammarus roeselii. The sequence goes on along the minus strand of SDVV010000346.1, from coordinate 15,298 downwards.
TACAAGGCCCATGAATGACATAGCAAAACGGACGGCTCTTCCGTGAAAGGATTCTATATGACGTCTTCGAGTAGCCTGCGTTTTGATTGGTTGGGATTTTCATCCTAGAACTAATCAGAAAGCGAGGCCGTTATTCAGACATCGTACCGATCTAACAGCACAGCTGCAAGGCGGTCCATCTTATGAAATATAAAACGTTTGTGGTTATGACAACTTTTGTCAGACGTGCTGGCAATGTCGGGACACTGTGTTTAATACCTTTAGAGGCCTATACTTTTAAGTAATCTTAGCATGAAGAACACAGGGGAACGAGGTCTACATCAAAGGGAAAGCAATTTGAAGTAGGCGTACTCGAGACCACCATTGAACACATTGGTTAGTAAGCTTTCTGCGATGCGTAATAGATTAATACCGAATTCCTTAGTTCCTTTACGCAAACAAGTAATAGGTGAGTGAGGTCATCAATAAACCCTGCAGCATTCCAGTCAACGCACAGCTCGGGAACTATACTGGTCGGTAAGTGGACCTTTAACGGCCGTTTAACCATTGGGAATATAAGGCAATTAATGGACAAGACGCATTGCAAAACTAACATTTTTAACGCCACTCCACCAGAGAAATAACAAAAATAGGGAGACCAACCTTACTGCCTTAAGTGTTACGGCTATGCATATATAGAGCTATGTTCCTAAACGAATAGTGTTACTTCAGATGCCAGCGACATCAAGGATAACCTTAGCTCGGCGTAGTACACTGAACCTCCCACCACCTTTGGTCAAGGGTCCCACCGCGTCACACGTGAGATGGCAGTCGCTACAAAGTACGATAGATGTCGCTACTAAGTAGCTGTGGTTCACGACGGATAGTCTAAGGAGATAGGTATAATAGGTAGGATAGATGGATGGATACACGACATAGAGGAAGGACTTTGAAGGACTCCTATCCGCTCCTTGGCGGCCACAACGATCACGTGTTTAGTTCCTAACTAAGGTAGGTACCTACAATAATTCTAACGACCTGAATAGGTATTTTGGCCACAGTATCAATATGTAACCTTACTTAGATAAAATACCACACTGGCATACGCCGACTTGGCTATGTCTGCTTTGAAGGTATGCCACAGCACCACTGGTGTAGATTATATATGGAATAATAATGATAGTAGGCAATACTCCGCAATTACTATATATTGGCAAACGGTTAATTATGCTTTCTCTAGGATGAGCAAGTAAAAAAAACATTACGAAGCTTTCTCCTCAACACTCGTCTGTGGGAGCAGCAAAACAGTTCCCACATCTTGGGAAGCGACGGATGAAAGAATGACTCATACAGTGTCTTATGAAGTGGATATCTCTGGTATAGGACAAAATAACCAGGTGCAGGCAAAGGAGCCAACTGCTTAGGAGTTGTTGTGCATCAGATTAGCATATAAAAACAGTATCAGATAACTAGCTGGGCAGAGTCAAATTCCACGGAAAGTTCAGGATTGGTGTGTTCTCATTAGGAATGGTGTGTTCTCATTAGGATTGGTGTGTTCTTAGGATTAGCGTGTTTTCAACGAGGCAAGAGAAGTTACAATTTTAAGCATCCTAATGTCCCGAGCATCTGAGTGAAGGGAGCCTCTACTTGCTTTCAAGAGGATGGCAGTAACTTTTAGCGGGTCAAACAAGTCCTTATGTTTACTGTCTGTGGCCTTGAACCAGCGTAGAAAGAATATTACGCTCGAAGCGCCACAACATTCACGACAGTACGGTAACAAATATTTATAATGTGTATGTATATGGACGCTATAGAACTGATAGATTAGAGTGCCAAGGCATTGAATTGAGACGCTTCTATAGAGATTGAGGTATATCAACACTCAACAAGGCTCATGGAGAATAAACATTGTCACTCTGTCTGCGGTTTGGTTATTTTATGAGGTTAGCACAAGAATAAACGACAGAGACATGGGGAGAGGCGTCTGGACTGGCTGGTGCATTACGCTTTAGGTTTGAGGGACTTTCTTGACGGAGTACACTTCGACTAAAAATAATGGCATGGATGAACTACTGCAAGGACGCAACGTTAGTTATCACATTTAGAAAAATGTTGTATAATTTTAGCAGAGTTCAAATCACAGTAATAATAAGCGGTACAAAGTCAAACAATTATTTTGCCATCGTCAATACAGGCCAAGTTTGCCTACAAGCAACACAGTTGACGAATGATAATTCAAACTCTTTTGTGTATTATAACAAACAATAAATGACGTGGAAGCCTGTACACGAGGTTTGCGGCATCGAGAACTATGTGTTACCAGCAGTATATTGTGAACATATATCAGAGACCGCGAGAAAGATATAAGCCCGGTCATCTTGCATGGAGACTGCAACAGCTGGGCCAGTGCGGCAACTTGAGTACTTTTTCATCAAAACTTGATCGTGATCAAACACGAGTTGGTTATGTTTCAATACGATTTGGTTGTTTTTCAACACGTAATAAACGTGTTTCAACCAGACTTCATCGGGTTCAAACACAACTTGGTCCTGTTTCAACACGACTCGGTCCTGCTTCAACACGACTCGGTCCTGCTTCAACATGACTCGGTCCTGCTTCAACACGACTCGGTCCTGCTTCAACACGACTCGGTCCTGCTTCAACACGACTCTGTCCTGCTTCAACACGACTCTGTCCTGCTTCAACACGACTTGTGCGTTTTTCATCAAATATCATGATCAGTTTTAAGTCTAAATGGCACAAACAAGACGCTTTTTGTGACTTTTCCACGTCGTAAGAGCTTCAATTAGTTAGATGGTTTAGCGTCTAGGAAATGATTATTTTTTCTTGGAAAGGATAGGATCAGTTTATTAAGCAAGAGATAATTAGTTGAATTAAAGTTGTGAGGGGAGATAAAGAGAATACGTCATGAGCAAATTATGTACAGGAAGAAGAAGCAGGAATATGGCAGAAGGAGCAAAGATACCAACCTAGGCATCAATTCATTATCAAAAATACAGTAGTTCTATGAATAAAATACCTACTAAGGTAAACAGGTCGTTAATTACTGAAAACAATACAAACTTAGGAGGAAGAGATTTACAGCAGTCTTACAGTTATCGTTTAGTTGAGTGGTGAGGGTGAGCCAATCGTTGAGAGAGAAGGGCAGCGTAGTGCGCCGCATAATCTTACAGCCGCTGCTCTCAGCACGGAAGGTGCAACGGAGTAAAGCCACAAAAAACGTCTCAAGTAATACGGAACGAAATGACCATCAACGCAAACAGTATCTGGAAACAGAACCCATTTCAAAGCACCATAAAAATAGCACCTTCTTCCCCATCAGGAATAAGGCGGCAGGTTGGCCTTAGGTACGGGTTGTTATACAGACTAATTTCAGAGAAGAAATGATAAAAGAGGAAGCAAATCGTGTATCAATGATACGCACGGCGCAAGCGATCGGAAGGTTACACTGAACGATGGAAGCAACAATGTTTGCATCAGGTAAAGGTTACAAGCAGTGTTAACACGATGCTGTATCTAGATACGTATAACAAATACATGTCCGACTTCAGGAGGTGAATATGGACAGTAGTTGTAAAGAAGAATCTAGATAGAGTATCGTGTCCAACCCTGGTTACAAGCGATGGTTCACGATGTATTACAAGGCAAAAGGGGTTTCGCAGAAAATGGGAATTCAAATGGCAAATATGTTCCAGTCTCCATGCATCACATATCACGATACCGTTTGACTGGCGAGGCAGCTAGGGAAGGTAGCGAGACCGAGAGCTGGCGACGGAGAGCACGAGAGGGTGCCAGTTCTGCTCCTTCAGAACAAACACACCACAACTTTCTGCTACTGGGAACGGGGGATGGAGGCACAGTAGGTGAACCTTTAACGCTGGAGCACATTTGGATAAATGAAAGCCGGCAACATAAAAATACAGAATCATACATTACTTTGGAATCATTTTGTTGCCATATGAAATGTGCAGAAAGGCTACACCGAAAGGAGTGTGGGAAATAGGGCAACTGTATGTCAAAGGGTACCAGACGGTAAGGGTGGCAGCAGTGATACCTTAGTGAAGAGAGTGTTCAAATTGATTGTAACATCCACGTTTCCTTGCAGTAAGAGAGGGTGTGTTTGAATCCGAGGCATTTTCCGCCGCCAGTCTCAGCGCAGTGTTGATGAGCCCACTACCAGCTAACATGCAGCGTCTGCCTTCGCAATCAAAGCAAAGAATTCCTTACACAACAAATGACACAGTAAAACCTAATGATATATATACTCTCAAGGCTAAAACCATTGAAGTCTAGAACACTAATAAAACAATTGGGCTCCGCAAACCAGGTCAGTGTTACAGACGGTTACTCAAGGGCCATGTAGTGTCAAGTTTAACACTAAGGAACTAGGAGGTCTATAAAATCCTACACGCCACTGGACACGACGCCTGCTTAGGCTGGCGTCTTCAAGTAACCGTCCTAACAGGCCTCGGGTAAAACTAAGTGAACATTATTACATGTGTTATATATCTATGACCAGGTGGCGCCAGCATAGGCAAAAAGCATGTAAAAGGATAAGGTAAGTAGAAGGGATGTAGGACAGGCAGTTGGAGATAGATCAGCGCGATGGACTGACTAGTGTGTTGGATTAGGGGGGTGTATGAGGTTACTAGGGACAACCCTTTCAAGAAAGTTAAGGGCTAGACGTGGGTTGCTGACAGCAAAAGCTTTCAACTACCTTCAAATGAAAACAGTCAAGTTTCAGAGACTATGAAACTTGACTTGAAAACAGTCATGTTTCAGAGACTGTGAAACTTGAATTGAACACAGTCAAGTTTCACAGGCGGTTAGTCATAGCAACACCTGAGAGTTCATCCTCTAAAAAAGATTGACAAGGCTTGACACGAAAGATTTATCATCCCATTTTTGATGGAAGGTGACTACTGCTGGTTACTTCTCTTCAGTAAAGCCGGTAAGCCAGTCAGAAGCAACACTTTCCACCAACAGAAGAGGTAAATGTCTTTGTGCAAAGCGATTTTCAAGTGCTTCCTTCTCACTTTTTAACCAAGAGCTCGGATGAGGGACGGTTCTGTGACCAGAGTCAACCTATGCTTGAATATCTTCATGTTCAAGGTAGGCTCCAGCGACTCAGCACTCCACGTATGTAGGTAGGGTTGCTTACAGAGATCTTGAAGTGTAATTTTTTTTTAGAACTTTTAAACAGTTTTCAGTTTTTTGTAAGGCTGTTCGGTCGTGCCTGCAGCTGCAGCGGCAGCAGCTTGTGCAGCTGCCCACGAACCGTACTGTGAGGCAGCGGTCGTATAGGCAGCAGGCGAGTGCTGGGGCATCATGAACCCTGACATTGGGTAGGGTAGGGAAGAGTACATAAACTGAGCAGGGTGTTGAACGGCTGTTGTTCCAGTAGCAACTCCAGAAGGAGAGTGAGAGTAGGCTGCAGCAGCAGTAGCTGCTGTGAGACCGTGCATGCCTTGGGCAGCAGCTGCGGCAGCAGCAGCTGCAGCTGCTGAGCTTCCAGTGTGAAGGAAAGCAGGGGTCTGTGATCCGTAGGGCATCATACCAGCCACACTCACCACGGGGCTGTTGACGTAGCTAACGCCCAGCGCCTGGTGGGGAGGTGGTTGGCTGAAGGCGTAGGGAGAGAGACCCATGGTGGGGGGAGGGTGAGCAGTGGGGGGAAGCATGGTGGGGCCACGCATGGCGGGTCTTACAGCTTTGTATGGGTAAGGGAACAAATTGTTAAGCGCCGAACTGGCAATTGCATAGGTAGGGTGGGCCAAGGAGAGGGCTTGACTGGAGGAGGCCAAAGAAGAACCGTCCTTACTGGAATTGACTGGAACGAGAGCGTTATGGCTATTAGAAGTGGAAGAGGAAATGGTGGAAGAATTGGAAGTGGAAGTGTTGGTGGAGGACACTGAGATGTCGGTGACTGTTGGTGATGCTGTGGTAGTGCGAGGAGGAGCACTTTCTGATGAGACAGCATTGCTAGCAGCGGCAGCAGCACTAGCCTGAGATCCTCCGTACTCACATGACACGGGAACGTAGGTCTGTGTTCCCAGTTGCTGCATCAATGCCTGTTGGTAGGCAGCATTACTTGGCTGGAACATGGGCACACCGCTCTTTTCGGTGGCTGTCCGCTTGTAGGGCACCACACCAGGGAATGTCTGAAACACATGCGTAACGTTAACATCATCACTGGAACTCGCACACATGAAATCACACTTGCCATAACAACAACAACCATTTACTACCTTCTACTTAGGAGGACGACATACAAGAAGGCAAAAAATTAATAGATAGAGCTAACGCGTAAAAATCCCTCCCAAAAAACATGTTCGATATAGATTGTAACAACAAAAAATGTAAACAATTTAGACTTTGGATGGTAGTCGGTGGTGAAACATGAGTAATTCATCAAGTTCGTGTAGCTAGCTAGATCTCAAACTTTGAAGAATTGCTATAGAGTATTTCAAGTTATGTCAGATTGTTCAAGTTGCTTGCAGTTCTAGTTCACCAAACACACAACCTCGATATCCACCTTTGTAAGAAAATAATCACTGCTGTCCCTTTAAAGAGGAAAAGCGGGAGATGGAGTAGGTCAGAGTTTGGTGATGCTAGGTACAGACTCAAGAGGGGAGGAGGGGACGAAGAGGAATACTCTACCACTGCTGCCCGCACAACCTGATCTCTAAGACAGAGTGGGGCCGCCGTCGGTTTGCAAGATCAAACGAAACGGACTCTACAAAACATCATTTTAACGTATGTACCAAGTCTGTTGTGAACGAGTATTCTCTTAAAAAATAGCCTTCCCATCGTGTTTGTGAATGGTAGGACGGGGTTAAATTGCTTATAAGTGGACGTGACACTTCTGGAGCTGTAGCTATTTTTCCGTCAGAATGAGATCTTCCAAGAGACGGTCAAACGGAGCTGGTTGTAGGAGGCAGAAGAGAACAGCTGTAATGAACATGTGTTGGGTGATGGAGTGGGCCCACGCGGAAGGATTATTCGAGAGCTTGTTTGAGTGTTGGCTCTTAAATGACAACATGAGTTCAATAGATAGGATGGGGAGGAGGGACAAGATCCATCATTGAGTGGCTCCAAAAAAATGCACTCCATACGAGACAAAAAAAAAGAGAAATGACGTTGTTTCCTAAAAAGCAATAATGTGGTTGCTAAAGCAAAACAAATAAAAGTCGATGCTTTAAAAGAGATGGGGAGGGGACAAAATAAATAATATAATAATAATAACAACAATAATAATAAAAGCAATACGGTAGCGCACCGCTAGCCAGGGCCGATGGATTACCTGGTAAGCAAAAAAAATATAAAAGCATCCTGAGCAGTTATTCGATGATATGTGTGTAGCATAAAAGCTGCTATTAAGACAAAGCGTTGCTTTGTCTTGATAACAGCAAACAAAGTCAGATTAAGGTGGACGAAGCAAAGCAAAGCAAGCGGTTAGAGTACAAAGCAATCTAGGAGACTGGTTGAGAAGCAGTTTGAAGAACGATTAACAGCAGAAGCGTGGTGAAGCGACAGACGGACTGACGAGCATTGGCCAACATCACAGCCGTCTCTTAGAGTAGCAGATACATAAGGTGTCATGAACAGGTGGGAGTTGTGGCTCTGACCCATCCGTGGGAGACGACATCTACATGAGCATATGGGCCCATACTCCCAGGCAACAAGAGGTGAACTGTCCGATAACTGAGGGAAGCCTGGAGCCTCAGGCCTGGTAACTTTCCAAATGAGCAAGCCGAGACGAATAAAAATTACAACTTTTTGTGCAATACAACAATTAATTAATGACATGGCAGCGTATATATAAGTTTGACGGCTCTAGGTCTTCGTATACCCAGCAGTATCTTGTGCACATCTGCTAGCGACCGCGAGTAGGGAATAAGCCGGGGCATCGACTGCAACTGCACGGCCATTAATGGATAGTTACTAAGAAGAAGGCTCGTGTTTGCAATGACGTAGGCCGCAACGATGTGGTTAATGATCAGGAAAACATAATAATTTAATTTCAAATGCAAAAGGATGACTAGCACAGATTTGACAAAGCATTTTCAATAAGATTGAAGTATTACAAAGCAAAAAAGCAGTCGTTTCCGATCATCCCTCGGAGCTAATGTCAAGAAATGCTTTGTAAAGAGCTCTCTTAAAGTGAGGTTGATACATCCAAGTTGTTTCAGGAATAGAATAAAGCAACAGAATAATCTATTCAACAGCTCTTTACTATGGAACAGTGACACGGGAGTCGAGATGTGGGGGGCGGTCGTCCAGAAGGGCATCAACAAACCAGTGAATGTCAACGCACAGGTGATCTTGCAAATCGACGCTGCCTCCTGCATGTACTTCTGGTGTCTCTGGACCAAGGAAAAACTCTACACAGAGCATGGGTAAGGATGAAGAGTCTCTCCCATGTTATGGAGAAGCTGGGCAATCAGTAAAGAGCATGGGCGGAGAATTTCTAATCCCATGTTTTAGGAAGAGCTGGACAGTGAGCATCTGTACCATGCAGGCAGCAACAGCGGGGAGACTTGGGAAGGGTGGAGAGACCAGGACCAGAAAAAGTAAGCATGGGTGGAGGTGGGGTAAATGGTAGCAGAAAAAGTCGGAGGGGTGAAACATGGATGGAGGTGAGGTAAATGGTGGCAGAAGAAGTATGAGGGGGTTAAGCTTTGATGAGGGTGTGGTAAATGGTGGCAGAAGAAGTATGAGGGGTTAGCGTTGAAGAGGAGGGTGTGAATAGGACGATGAGCAGAAGAAGAGGGCGGAAAGGAGACAGAGGTTGTGAGGAGAGGGAAGGAAAGGTCGCAGTACCATGATCAGCTCTTCGCTGGGGTCGCGGGTGCGCTTCTTCCCCAGCTCTGCTGCAGCTACAGCGGCAGCTGCTGCTGCAGCGTGGGAGGGCGGCAAGGCGGACACAGCGGGTGCAGCAGCTGGGGAGCCAGCCGCAGCTGCCGCGGCTGCAGCTGCAGCTGCAGCGGCGACAACAGCGCCGGTGGCGACAGGCTATTAGTGGCAGCGGCAGCGGCAGCAGCAGCAGAGGGCAAGCGAAGCGGACGAGTGTATAGAGGAGCGGCATCCAGCGCAGCGACACCACGGGGAACCAAAAAGAATAGGGCACGCATTAAACAAAATGATGAGGAGGCCTATAGCACAGGTGTAGGAAGAACAAGAAACAAGACGAAGAGTTTACGGAAAGAGAAATGAGCGAGTTGGAGAGAGAGAGATAGAGCATTCTGGCTGCACCATGCGGGAAACGGGGCGAGGCTCATGCAGAGTGAGCCACAGAGAGCCTGTAACATGCGGACTGGGCTCCATCATCATGCCTCCTATTTCAGGCCTGCACCACCATGCCTATGTCGGGTCGCCTTCTCCTTCCTGTAAAAGGAGGCAAACAAGCGTATCATCACAGACAGGGAGGAAGTAGAGGGAGGGTGTTACGGCTGCTATGCTGCAGTAGACGTGTGGGTGTTCCTCAGGGACTAGAGTGCGAGGTATCCAAGTCGTGCAGTGTTGAGAGTCGTGGTGCATTGTAGAGGCAAGTCTAGGCGGGCATTTGGTTGTGTCTCGTAGGAGTGTCGTAAGGTGAACAGTACGCCACTAGAAAAATTACTAGATAACGTCGATTTTTTTTTTGTCACAGCAACACAAGGATTTTGTAGCTGCAACAAAACGACATTAGAGCTGCAACAAAAGGCTTTTAAAACAGCAACATAAGGAATTTGTAGCTTGTACAAAAATCCTTTGTGGATGCAACAAAAGAATGTTGTAACTGCAACTAAAATATTTTGTAGCACCAACAAAATATATCGTGGCTGCAACAAAAAGGTCTTGTTGCGGCAACAAAAGAATTTTGTAGCTGCACAAATTTTTTTCTGAGCCCAGGGTCTCTGGGCCGTGGCGGGAAGCCCCGTCGCGTCAATTATCAGTGTTTATAAGGCCGAAAAAAAGATTTGCCGTGTTTGCATCAAATTAATGAATGTTCTATAACAAAGTTTGCACGTCAATCTGTGTAAGTTCAACAGAAAATTCAAGTAATACGTTCTGGCAAACCATTTGTCCAAACAAGCACACGAGGCGTGATATGTAGTTCACAGCAAAACATGGACACGATAGAAGCAAACGGTGAAAGCTATGCCGCTTCTACTCACCCCTTCACTATGCAAATCACTCCTAAGCTATGCAGTCACTCCTAAGCTATGTAACTCACTCCTAAGCTATGCAGTCACTCCTAAGCTATGTAACTTAACCTCTCACTATGCAACTCACTCCTAAACTATGCAACTCATTCCTAAGCTATGCAACTAAATCCTAAACAATGCAACTAACTCTTAAGCTATGCAACTCATTCCTAAGCTAAGCAACTCACTCCTAAGCTATGCGACTCACTTTTAAACAATGCAACTAACTCTTAAGCTATGCAACTCACCCCTAAGCTAAGCAACTCACTCCTAAGCTATGCCACTCACTCCTAACTATGTAACTCACTCCTAAGTTATGTAACTCACTCCTAAGCTATGTAACTCACTCCTAAGCTATGCAACTCACTCCTAAGCTATGCAACTCACTCCTAAACTATGTAACTCACTCCTAAGCTATGCAACTCACTCCTAAGCTATGCAACTCACTCCTAAGCTATGCAACTCACTCCTAAGCTATGTAACTCACTCCTAAGCTATGCAACTCCCTCCTAAGCTATGCAACTCACTCCTAAGCTATGCAACTCACTCCTAAGCTATGTAACTCACTCCTAAGCTATGTAACTCACTCCTAAGCTATGCAACTCACTCCTAAGCTATGTAACTCACTCCTAAGCTATGCAACTCCCTCCTAAGTTATGAAACTCACTCCTAAGCTATGTAACTCACTCCTAAGCTATGTAACTCACTCCTAAGCTATGTAACTCACTCCTAAGTTATGCAACTCACTCCTAAGCTATGCAACTCACCGTTTCATTATGTAACTTGTCTCCGCACAATGCTACACTACACGCCGAACTGGTGTTACTTACCTCGTACTCTTCCACCTGAATTGGAGAGCAGTAGTAGAGCACTTTCTTAAGTAACCGCTAATGTAGACTTTATACATCAAGTTCTTCGTTGACAATCAAATAATTCCGAAAACCTTCAATAGGCATTTAGTACCTTGTTCACAGTGACTTGCATCAAACCTCTACCAGCATTCATGTACTGGAACTCGCTCAAGAAGGGAAGTGCACAGCACCGTGGCTCAGGACAGGTGCTGTAAAGTAGCTAAGGACGTACACAGCACCGTGGCTCAGGACAGGTGCTGTATAGTAGCCAAGGACGTACACAGCACCGTGGCTCAGGACAGGTGCGGTATAGTACCCAAGGACGCACACAGCACCGTGGCTCAGGACATGTGCTGTATAGTAGCCAAGGACGTACACAGCACCGTGGCTCAGGACAGGTGATGTATAGTAGCTAAGGAAGTACACAGCACCGTGGCTCATGACAGGTGCTGTAAGTGGCCAAGGAAGTGCACAGCACCGGGGCTCAGAACAGGTGCTGTATAGTAGCTAAGGACGTACACATCACCGCGGCACAGGACAGGTGCTATATAGTAGCTAAGGACGTACACAGCACCGTGGCTCAGGACAGGTGCTGTAAGGGGTCAAGGAAGTGCACAGCACCGTGGCTCAGGACAGGAGCTGTACAGTTGCCAAGATAATTCGTTAATGATTCAAGGTTAACACAACTGCGATGTTATTCTTCCCTATACATTTGAAGAGAAATCGAATGTTATATGCTCAATTCATTAAAGCTTTGTTGAAATGTACTGCCGGCACAAAAATACTCATCGAGTTGAATAACTTGTTGGAAATGCATCGGCTCCCTTGTTATCATACCTCAAATGTATTGGGTCCCTTGATATCGTACCTCAAATGTATCGACTCCCTTTATATCATACCTCAAATGTATTGGCTCCCTTTATATCATACCTCAAATGTATTGGCTCCCTTTATATCATACCTCGAATGTATCGACTCCCTTTATATCATACCTCAAATGTATATGCTCCCTTTATATCATACCTCAAATGTATTGGCTCACTTTATATCATACCTCAAATGTATTGACTCCCTTTATATCATACCTCAGATGTATCGACTACCTTTTTATCATACCTCAAATATATCGACTCCCTTTTTATCATGCCTCAAATGTATCGACTCTCTTTTTATCATACCTCAAATGTATAGACTCCCTTTATATCATACCTCAAATGTATTGGCTCCCTTTATATCATACCTCAAATGTATTAGCTCCCTTTATATCATACCTCGAATGTATCGACTGTCTTTATATCATACCTCAAATGTATTGGCTCCCTTTATATCATACCTATAATGCATTGGCTCCCTTTATATCATACCTCAAATGTATTAGCTCCCTTTATATCATACCTCAAATGTATCGACTCCCATTATATCATACCTCAAATGTATCGGCTCCCTCTTCATCATACCTCAAATGTATCGACTCCCTTTTTATCATACCTCAAATGTATAGACTCCCTTTATATCATACCTCAAATGTATCGACTCCCTTTTTATCATACCTCAAATGCATAGACTCCCTTTATATCATACCTCAAATGTACCGACTCCCTTTATATCATACCTCAAATGTACCGACTCCCTTTACATCATACCTCAAATGTATCGACTCCCTTTATATCATTCCTCAAAACGTAAAATAAGCGTGAGCAGTTGAGAGATAAGAAGCGATTCCTTCCATGTTACTGTAAGATGCTTGAGTCTCCTCCACACACCATTTCAAAGAATCATATCGTCATCAGAGATTGCTAAAGACCTTCCAGAAGCCCAACTCCAAACCTTAAAAGAAACACCAACGGTAAATCCCAAGTATTATAACAGCCAGTCGATCAACAGTGACTAAATTGATGTACTTGGACAGGGGCAAGATGATTGATAATGTAGGAGAGAGGAGAACACGAGTGTCTTACATTACAGAGACCAAGTCGTATAATTCCTACGATAAGTTATAGAGCCACGAGGTAGTACTGGAGTCTTTAGGCAGTACTGGAGTCTTGAAGCAGTACTCGAGTCTTGAAGCAGTACTCGAGTCTTGAAGCAGTACTCGAGTCTTGAAGCAGTACTCGAGTCTTGAAGCAGTACTCGAGTCTTGAAGCAGTACTCGAGTCTTCAAGCAGTACTCGAGTTTTGGAGCAGTACTCGAGTCTTGAAGCAGTACTCGAGTCTTGAAGCAGTACTCGAGTCTTGAAGCAGTACTCGAGTCTTCAAGCAGTACTCGAGTCTTGAAGTAGTACTGGAGTCTTGAAGCAGTACTGGAGTCTTGAAGCAGTACTGGAGTCTTGAAGCAGTACTGGAGTCTTGAAGCAGTACTGGACTCTTCAAGCAGTACTGGAGTCTTGAAGCAGTACTGGAGTCTTGAAGCAGTACTGGAGTCTTGAAGCAGTACTGGAGTCTTGAAGCAGTACTGGAGTCTTGAATCAGTACTGGAGTCTTGAAGCAGTACTGGAGTCATAAAGCAGTATTGAAGCCTTGAAGCAGTACTAGAGCCCTGAGGCAGTAGTGGAGTCTTGAGGCAGCACAGGAGCCTAGAGGCAATACTGGAGCCCTAAGGCAGCAGTGGAGCCGTGAAGCAGTACTGAAGTCTTGAAGCAGTACCGGAGCCCTGAGGCAGTACTGGAGTTTCGAGGCAGTACTGGAGCCTTGAGGCAGTAGAGAAATCATGGGGCATTACTGGAGCCTAGTAGCAGTACTGGAGCCCTGAGGCAGTACTGGAACCAAGAGGCAGTACTGGAACCAAGAGGCAGTACTGGAACCAAGAGGCAGTACTGGAACCAAGTGGCAGTACTGGAACCAAGAGGCAGTACTGGAACCAAGAGGCAGTACTGGAACCAAGTGGCAGTACTGGAACCAAGAGGCAGTACTGGAACCAAGAGGCAGTACTGGAACCAAGAGGCAGTACTGGAACCAAGTAGCAGTACTGGAACCAAGTAGCAGTACTGGAACCAAGAGGCAGTACTGGAGCCCAGAAGAAGTACTGGAGCCCAGAAGCAGTACTGGAACCAAGATGCAGTACTGGAACCACGAGGCAGTACTGGAACCATGAGGCAGTACTGGAACCAATAGGCAGTACTGGAACCAAGAGGCAGTACTGGAACCAAGAGGCAGTATTGGAACCAAGAGGCAGTACTGGAACCAAGAGGCAGTACTGGAACCAAGAGGCAGTACTGGAACCAAGAGGCAGTACTGGAACCAAAAGGCAGTACTGGAACCAAGATGCAGTACTGGACCAAGAGGCAGTACTGGAACCAAGAGGCAGTACTTGAACCAAGAGGCAGTACTGTAGCCTTAAGACAGTACTGGAGTCTTGAGGAAGTACCGAAGCCTTGAGGCAGTACTTGAGTCTAGAGGCAGTACTTGAGTCTAGAGGCAGTACTTGAGCCTAGAGGTAGTACTTGAGCCTAGAGCCAGTACTTGAGCCTAGAGCCAGTACTTGAGTCTAGAGGCAGTACTCGAGTCTTGAAGCAGTACTGGAGTCTTGGAGCAGTACTGGAGTCTTGTAGCAGTACTCGAGTCTTGAAGCAGTACTCGAGTCTTGAAGCAGTACTGGAGTCTTGAAGCAGTACTGGAGTCTTGAAGCAGTACTGGAGTCTTGAAGCAGTACTGGACTCTTCAAGCAGTACTGGAGTCTTGAAGCAGTACTGGAGTCTAGAAGCAGTACTGGAGTCTTGAAGCAGTCCTGGAGTCTTGAAGCAGTACTGGAGTCTAGAAGCAGTACTGGAGTCTTGAAGCAGTACTGGAGTCTTGAAGCAGTACTGGAGTCTTGAAGCAGTACTGGAGTCTTGAAGCAGTACTGGAGTCATAAAGCAGTATTGAAGCCTTGAAGCAGTACTAGAGCCCTGAGGCAGTAGTGGAGTCTTGAGGCAGCACAGGAGCCTAGAGGCAGTACTGGAGCCCTAAGGCAGCAATGGAGCCGTGAGGCAGTACTGAAGTCTTGAAGCAGTACCGGAGCCCTGAGGCAGTACTGGAGTTTCGAGGCAGTACTGGAGCCTAGAGGCAGTAGAGAAATCATGGGGCATTACTGGAGCCCTGAGGCAGTACTGGAGCCCTGAGGCAGTACTGGAACCAAGAGGCAGTACTGGAACCAAGAGGCAGTACTGGAGCCCAGAAGCAGTACTGGAACCAAGAGGCAGTACTGGAACCAAGAGGCAGTACTGGAACCAAGAGGCAGTACTGGAACCAAGAGGCAGTACTGGAACCAAGAGGCAGTAC